>JANVCF010015347.1:0-14357 GCA_025388745.1 Hydrozoanthus gracilis
ACCCCCCCCCCCCCCTAGATGGCAAAAGTTGACTCTTTTGTTGACCAATTATTTGAAGGTTGGTTTCACCATGCAGCCTGTTTTACATTTCACATTTTAGTCTCAAACAACCTAGTTTTACCTGAGACTCGCACCTTTGGCATTCCTTTGCGTACCACCTCTTTTGTCGCACCCTCCAGCAAAAAATCCCATCTACGGGTCTGCAGTCTAGCTATAGATTAGCTTATCTGACCTTTCTCAAGAATCATTTTTAATATTGTCATTTATTGAAATGAACAAAACATAAACAAACCATCAAGCTACCCAAAATGCAAGTTTGTCATAATTTTTTCCCTTTTTTCATTCAGTTTAAACTGATTTTCAGAATCAATAATAATTGTTTATCAGTCACTGAGTAGTGCTAATGTTTTCTTATTTTTTACCCAGCCCTTAGTTATTAGATATAGCAACTTTAATAATTAATATCTGAAAACAAATTACTTTTTGTTCACACAAGATATTTCCAAAATTGTTGTGAGTTGTTGTTGTTGTTAATTAATGGTCCCCCAAACTGCACACAGACTTTAATCAGGCAAGCCAAGACATTGTCAAATTGTTATAAACTACATTGAAGTATATATTTTGAGTGAGTTATGAAAAATGATATATCAAAGGCCAAAGAAATGGTTATTTTTTAACTTGTTCTTATATCAGGGGGGAGGGGGGAAGGGTACCACTGGACCTTCAGAAAGCTAGTCCTGTTCTAAACTGGAAAATAGTTTGATTTTGATACCCTATTCTAAACTACGCATTCCAAGTCCCAAGTAACATTTCAGCCAATTTGAATTATTGCACCTTGTATTAATTAAAACAGTTTGTAAACAATCCAAAAATTTTTAACCTGTTCTTGAAAAGAAAATTTGGTGATTTTTACTCCTGTTCCAGACTGGAAGTTCTTAGTTATAACCATACCCTGCACAGTATAGAACAAGCATAGCACAATCATTTTAATCATGTTTTGATTAAATAAGGTTTGCATTGGCAATCAAATTGATTTGTAAAAACTGAATTTTGGTGTTGTCATAGGTTTATGTAAAACAATATTGAAGTTTTAAATTTTCTTGCAAGAGTTAGTTGGTTTCTTAATAATGTAAAAGGAAGCAACATTGAATTCACTCATTCAATGTATAGAATTGAAGAGTTGAAACTTTTATGCAAAAATAGCTGTTTAATTTATCAAAGAAAAAGTTGTAAAAGAGATTTCTTCAAATTGAAATCAGGTTATAATCGATGTGCATTCTTGAAGCAATGATTTAGTTTCCATGGCTTTTAAGCCCATGATGGCCCAAGCTCAATATACATATGATGATAACCATTTTTTAAAAAAAGGATATGACAGAAAAAAGATTTGTATAAAATTTAAGTAACTTATAATAGTTCTTGTGTTAATAGTTATTGATTTTGTTGTTTTGTTACCTTATTGTTAAAATTATATCACAATTCTCAAATAGTGGGATAATATATAACCAGTGAGTGATGTATTGATCAAACAATGTGGTTTGTAAATGGGTTACCTGTGGGTCTAGCAAGGCATTGATGTCAGAGTAGATTTCCGTAGCATTTTTATTGTTGTTGTAGTTACTCTATATTCTTAAAAAATATTATTCCTTGAAGATCAAATGAATACAAATATATTTGACAGATTTTTGGATTAACCTAATTGTACCCTCAGGGTTTTCCCAGCCTCTGGATTGTTTACCCTCCGGATTATTCTACCCTCCAGATTATCCTAGCTACCCTCTGGATTATTCAATCCTCTGGTGTATCCTAACCTCAGGACTGTTCACACCTCTGGATTATTCTATCCTCTGGATTATTTACCCTCTGGATTGTTTACCATCTGGATTATTTACCCTCTGGTGTATCCTAACCTCAGGATTGTTCTATCCTCTAGATTATTTACCCTATGGATTATTTACCTTCTGGATTATCCTACCCTCTGGATTATTCTACCTTCTGGATTATTCTACCCTCTGAATAATTATATCCTCTGGATTATTCTACCCTCTGGATTATTTACCCTCTAGATTATTTACCCTCTTGATTATTTACCCTCTGGATTATTTACCCTCTGGTGTATCCTAACCTCAGGATTGTTCAAACCTCTGGATTGTTCTATCCTCTGGATTATTTACCCTGTGGATTATTTACCTTCTGGATTATCCTACCCTCTGGATTATTCTACCTTCTGGATTATTCTACCCTCTGAATAATTATATCCTCTGGATTATTCTACCCTCTGGATTATTTACCCTCTAGATTATTTACCCTCTTGATTATTTACCCTCTGGATTATTTACCCTCTGGTGTATCCTAACCTCAGGATTGTTCAAACCTCTGGATTGTTCTATCCTCTGGATTATTTACCCTGTGGATTATTTACCTTCTGGATTATCCTACCCTCTGGATTATTCTACCTTCTGGATTATTCTACCCTCTGAATAGTTATATCCTCTGGATTATTCTACCCTCTAGATTATTTACCCTCTAGATTATTTTCCCCCTGGATTATTCTACCCTCTGGTGTATCCTAACCTCTGGATTATTCTACCCTCTGGATTATTCAACCCTCTGGATTATTTACCCTCTGGATTATTCAACCCTCTGGATTATTTACCCTCTGGATTATTCTATCCTCTGGATTATTTACCCTCTTGATTATTTACCCTCTGGATTATTTTCCCCCTGGATTATTTACCCTCTGGATAATTTACCCTCTGGATTATTCTACCCTCTGGATTATTCAAACCTCTGGATTATTCTACCCTCTTGGTTATTCTACCCTCTGAATAATTATATCCTCTGGATTATTCTACTCTCAGGGTTATTCTACCCTCTGGTGAATCCTAACCTCAGGATTGTCCAAACCTCTGGATTGTCCTACCCTCTGGATTATGTTCTACCCTCTGAATTATTCTCTCCTATAAATTATTTCACTCTCTCGATTATTCTACTCAGGCTCTTGATCTGGATTATCCTTCCCTTTGGGTTTTTCTACCCTCTGGAATATTCTACCCCCTAGATCATCCTACCCTCTCTTTATATGTCAAGTTTGAGCTAAAAAGTTCGTGAATGTTCTTTTTTTTTTTCTGAAGTTAAAAATACGGTTTTACGGTGTCCATTTCTGTTGTAATTTGATAAAACAAGCACGCAGAGAATGAGTGAGAAGTGATAAACGAGCAGCAATTGTCACAAATGAAACTCAGAATTTATGGATTGTGATTGAATGCCTTTAAACAAATGTTGTAGCTAATTAAGTTCGTGTATTCTAAAAAATCATAAAACTAAAATGTTATCAGTTTCTAACACACGTGAATATACTGTAGCGCGCTGATATTTAGACTGAGCCAGTGAAAAACTTGTAATGAAGTTGTAAGTTGTTTTTCTTTGTAACGAAGATAATTTTTCTTTAACACCAACAACAACTCTATTTGTACGCGTCATATATACAAAAAAATACATTTACATTTCAGTATAAGGATTACAATATATTACATAGTACAACTGTATAACAGTTATAATGATATAACAATTTGAAGGATAGGGCACCGCGCTGAAGAGCTGAACTATATAAGACAATTGATCTCAAAAAGTTTGTACAAGAATGTGTTTTGGAAGCTTCTCAAAATTCGGAGATTAAACAATTTGAAAAAGCTCAAAGCGATGTGAATATTGATATTTCCTCTTTTTCGAAGAAAACGTACACGTGCCGGTTGCAAACGAATAATTACAGTCGCGAAACAGGAACCCGAAACGGTGATATTGGCTGCCTCAGTTAACACTTTTATTTTAAAAACTTTACTAGGATCTATAAAAAAAACAATCTTCTTTAGCCTGTGAACCCTGGACTGGGGACCCCTTCTCCACTTATTTCGTCGAAGGGCCTGTTCACCAACTAAATTTTCTGTTCTTTCAATGAACCTCTAGCTTAGAGTTCATGTAAAAATGTATTAATCACAGTTTATATTTAGATTGGCCATTATTTTTTATTGTGCTGTTATTTTTTCGTTATAGCTTGCACGAAGTCAAAGTAACTTTCCATAACTCATTATCTTTCAATAAATTTCCTTAACTCTGATCGGAAACTAAATGAAGCGGATACAGGTAAGGGGTTCGATTGGGTGGTTTTGCATTACCGAAAAAAACACAAAAAACAAAAAAGTACGATTTCTCAATTGTTTGTCACTGAGCGTCGACAAAACCGGAAAAATATTCGCAAGTTTACAGATAAATCAACGACTTTAGGGCCAGCGAAATACTGTTATGAATGCGGAAGAATATGACGTGCAAAACGCGGTCGGTTGAAAGACACTCAACTCTCGAAACCATGTTATATGTCCACCCCTCTTTGAAATCCTTTATCAGCCCCTGTGAAGGGATGAGTACAGGGTTAGAAAGAGCTGGTTTCCCTACTTTACACCACATAAAATAGATTCCCGGTTTCTCATCAGAATTTTTGCAAAAAGAAAGTGAGGCATGCTTTTTTTTAAAGGAGATCAGTTACCAGTTACAGTTCGATTTCCGCACGTACTCGTAAGCAACAACAGTTTTATACTTGTCAGGTAATTGCTGGCCCTTCTCTAAATTGCCTAATCATGAAGAATACCACTACTACTACAACTACTACTACTACTTTTCATATTACTAATACCATTACCATTACTATTACTATTACTTTTACTACTACCTTTACTGTATGACTACATAGTCGCTATTTACCAATGAATCGATTCCAGTTGTATAATACTGAAGCTCTCGGCCAAGACTTAAGAACAAGCTGAGAACACACCCGAGGCCGACACCTTTAATTTGTTGCATTACGGTAAAAAATCTTAAAAAGTCAATAGTGCAACAGTGCTTACTAATAGATCAATATACATGGCGGAACATTTTATAAGAACCACTCGATATTTTCCTTTTACTCAGTCTAATTACAAGTGTATCACATGCTCTTTTTTCACAAGAACCAGGAAGTTCATCCGAGCCTCGTTCTTAAAAAGTTGGTCATATTAAAAAAAGCGTGTTTAAAATGCGCATGATTATTTGTTAAGAACATTTTGTTTTTGAAGCTAAAATCGCCAAAGCCACGTTAATTTTCAGTCTTGGTCCAAAAATAAGGCGTTCTTAAGAGAGAGGGAGCGTATTTTGTATTGAATGAATCGATATAATATCGCCGGAACCATACAATGACATCACTGACCAACAAAAAAATTTGAAGGTGCTTTTTTTCAAATGGTTCGATTAGATTTTTTACTTACTGATTCTTTGCGTGACATTGTTCATTTTTAGAGCAAGGAAAAAAAATTTATATCGCAAGGCTAACCATCTCCATGTTTGGCCATGGTATGTCATCAAAACAACATTGCCTAGCAACGACAAATTGAACCGATCATTTTTGTGAAACTTCATACAACTTTATTCGTTGTTTTAGTTTAATCTAGGTTTAAATAATTTTTTTTGATCAGGTGCATCGCACTGACTCGGGAGAAGCGAAATATTGAATGCTGTGTTCGAAAAATAAGGAAATTAATGACTTGCACGAAAAATATACTGACTACGGAATATTTCAGTGAAGCGCACGAAAGAATAAGGAATTGTTATCTCGGAAGAGTAGAAGAATATGGAATATTCGGAGTAAAAATTTTCGAATTCCGCTTCTACCCCCAACACTGGCCCTTGATTCCTAAAAGAGCAAGTGTGGATGAAATCTATTTTGAGCCAGGCAGTAAAGCTACTTCAAATACTTCCGCATCTTTTAAAATTCTTTTGCAGCAAGAACTCGAGCAAAGTTTTGAAAGGAAAAAAAACTCTATTACCCTGTTAATAAATCTGTATTCTTATAGATTTCCCTATTATAAGTCCCTAACTTAACAAACTTTAACATAAAGGTGTAATGGAGTTTTAAAAGCCTTTGAAGACAATTTCATGAAAATATTTAATATGTATGTGTATGCGCGCATTGATCTACATTTCTCAGCCTGTTGTGTCCAGATTGATAAGTATTTCATCAGCCACAGGTGGAGTGATAAATTGAGGTTCCTGTTTTCTAGAAACGGGAATATCCCAAAATATAGAAGAAACTTCTTTCCACTCAAAATAATTGGGGCTGAAATTCTTTGAAAGTTTGTCGTATTACCGTAGATGTATCAATAGATTGAGCTTATTTTTTCTCTCTATATAAGAAACAGCACATCTGGAGAGTATCAAAGTCTTTCAATCGAAAGAATAGGCGAACATCAAGTATTGAAAAAAGTCAAATTATAGGATGACTCTCCGAAGAAAGGTTTTCGCGGTGAGTTCTATACACATTTTTCTATCTAGCTATACTTACACTACTGTGCGTTTAAGAATGCTGAATATTGTTTTATATACTATGTATTATCAGTATATCGATATTTTTCATATTACACACTTTTTTAATTGTATTTTCTATAGCTGGTATATAAAAAAGATAAAACACTTTGAAATAGTGGTAACAAATGCTGCTGAAAAACTTAGAGAAACACTGACAGACATACTGACAGACAGACAGCAGACAGGCGGAAAGACAGACAGACAGACGGACATTGAAGGATGGGTAAATGGATGGATTGCATCGTTACTACTGTGATACATTGCTGGCTTTCGTTAAAGATTTTTGCTGTCATGCGACTGAGTTTCCTAGAGTTGTTGTAACAACGATTATAATAATTTAACCATTTATATTGTTCAAGTTCGACCATACGGTTCTCAAATGCGCCTTAAAATTGAATGTTAAATGAAAAATCTATTTTCAGAATATTTACAAGAATTAAAATCGAGATAAATGAGACAAAAGAAAAAAGGGAAAAAAATGTCCATATTGATATATATTTACGTGCGCTAACAAAAATCTTATTTTCTATTGTAATCTTGTTATCATCTTTTAAGATGATAAAAACTGTTAAAGTTAAAACTGCTACAGTATCCTATTGTTTTTTAACAGCTCTAACTTTCCCTTTTTTCTTCATCAAGATTCAATTTTGTCTTTTTATTACCTGTGTTGCATTCGTTTCTTCCGATTCAACGCAACACGATTTGAGATCCCAAAGATGGAAAAATTCCGTTTCCTCGTGCCTCGGTTTAAAGTCGCGTAGCTCCGCACGCAAAGTTTTGAAAACTCTCCACTCGCAAGGCTACCAGTTTGTGGACATGAACAACAAAAACCTGACTGGAATTGCATATCCAAAGGTAAGACAAGAGAGGAATAAGATTAATGCCTTTTATTAGGATCAGAAACCTTTTTTTGCAAAGGACATGCTTCTGATCAAATCTTTGTTTTCTTTAATTTAACATTATTGTAACAGTCATCCTTTTGTCCTTAACATTAATACTGCCATCACTATTTTAATACGAAAGAGGCATTTTCGTGTTTGGCTCATTTCTTAGCTAGAGTGAGAAAGTGTGACAAAGTATTTATCACAATCCATACCTACTCGTTTTAATACTCGTTTTAACATATTTTCAATAGTAAAGGGAAATTAGGCTGCGTTTAAACTGGCCACTTTCAGTTTACTCTGACTTGACCAACAGATATTGTTTTGACAACAAAACGTCTTTGGCAAAAGTAAATTACAGACAAGATTCTCTGAACGGAAAATGTTTTATTAATTAGCGCTGTTTATATGACGTGAACAAGTGAGAACGCAAGTATGATTTCCTATGAAACGTAGTCAGTACAGTAACTAAGATTGACAAAACGCATGCGCTTTAAAAGGTGGAAATCCCATAATCCTCCATTTCTTGGCGCTGGCCAAAAGAAACGCAGGCTCTGGAAACGACTGTGTACTGCTGATGCGCGCATACGCAAATACAATACTCAATGACTTTTTTTCTCTTCAAGACAAAGAAAAGAGCTACTCGTTCAGTACGACATCGCCTTAACTTGGACATCTGTAGATTTGAGCTGACTTCAAACGAGGACGTGACGGTCACGCGATATCCGCAGGAACTAGTCACGGCCATTTGTCACGCCCCCAAATGCAGTCGTACAAGATGCAAGCCAATCTTGTACAACCACCAAGTGTTGGTTAAAAAATGCGGAGACAACGTTTGGAAATGGAAAGAAGTGAGACTGGCCGTAGCTTACGTACTTAAGACAAATTAACAACATTAGAAACTACAGAACAACATTTTAGTCCATAAGTTTAAATAATTCAGTGAAAAACTTATCTCTTGTGCGTTAGTGTCAAATGGTTAAGAGTATTTGACTTCCCCAGGATGCGACTTTAAGCCATTGTAAATAAGGTCTCTAGAGTAGTATAGGGTGAGCATAATTAACCCTTGATCTTTTTGACGATCCAAAGAGTCTTCGTCAAAAGCAATTTACCAGCATTTAATAAACAAGCAAACTTTATTAACAAAAAAAGAGAAAAGATTTTTCAAGTAACAATGAGTGGGTTTCTTATGTCTCTTTTCGCTAAATCTCCCAAGCTAACTCAATTGACGACACAGCTCATTTAAAAGATTCCAGCTAATTTTCAAGTCTCAATGTTTCCATGGTAACCAAAACAATTCCAATGATGTTTGCAACCTTACAATTGTATAATATAAAATGTTTATTGTACTGTAGATGCAGCATGAAACACCAAGTTATATTTTTCAATACAATGCTTTCGTAACCAACTGTCTCCTCTCATCTTTGACATATGTCTTGACACAGCATTGTGTTTCACATCAAAATGGCGCTTTTAAAATATTTTGTTTTTAAAAGGAGTTTCACGCGAACAGAAATGGGAAAAGGTTTACTATCAATGTGTTTTTCGTTTGCATTTTTATTACTGCTGAAAGGCTTGATGTAAGCTGCAAGGAAAAGAAATGTTGAAATAAAAGTCGTTGGCCTTGACAGATCATGCAGAAACTTTAAAGCCTATTAAAGTCCCTATCAAGCTAATTTTTTTAAGTTCCAGATGAAAAGTTGAACCCTTTAATAATAGTAATTTTCGAAAATAAAACCTTTTCTCGCCGTTCCTGTTACGTTTTTTAGACTTGAAGCGTGCAACGATGACGTAGCAGGAGGCATATGACGTAGCACAAGGCATGAAGCAGGGGCAATCTTTTTATCACAAAAAATTCAATTTTGGCTACAATAGTCACATTGTTATAACTTTAGTCCATGAATTATTCCCTTGAAATTGTTTGAAATAAAAACTTTGACATTTTTACGAGAAATGAAACTTTTTAAACAAAAACCACATAACTCACTGCTGCTACGTCACAGGTTACCAGTCTCCGGCCTGCTCGTTCAAATCTTACATTCCAATCTTTTTTTTGGTTAAAAAGCATACTAGACGAGGAAGTTTTCTTTGGTTATTCGAATTTTGAGTTCACAGATGACAACAACAAAACAACATCCAAAAAGTAAAAAATTAAGCTTGATAGAGACTTTAAGCAACCAAAAATCAGAAAAAGCAGTTTCATCCTTCATCAGTATGTTAGCCTTAAAATTCTGGAAAGAATTCCATTTGCGATACTAACTTTAACATTTTTTATGTTGCTGGAACATACTTTGAACACTTTAATAAAATTCTACATAGAAATAAAGGTTGGAAATTAACAAGATCGAAGGGATTTTTAAATGATTTTAAAATAAGTTATTCATTTCTATATATGAAATTTTTGCAAAGTATACTTTTAACATATCGAACTGTGTGTATGGGTGTCCGTGTGTGAAATAACGCTTCAGTTTCTCTCAACGATTGTGACAAACATGAAAATTTACACGTCTTTTTTATCCGGAGCATGCATAAAGGTGGTGTTAATTTGTCGGCTCATCACAATCCAAGCTCTCTTTTCGAAACTTCTCTCATCACAAATTTCTTGATCTGCAAACAGAGAACAAACGGAGATTTTAGATAACACTCCTACCACTAATCCGTATAGCAAAGCCTTTTGAATACATAGGTCATAAATACATAAGACATGGGGGAGGTAGGACTTGGAGTCACCTTGGATTCTTACTCTCCCGACCCCCCTAAAAACACCTGTGTCACCACAAACTAGAGTCGCGCGTCTCATTTCATGTAACCAATTACGCGGCGGGTACAACTTCAAAACAATTCCCTCATCTTTGTTTTTATATCCAGGCCTCTCACAAAATGTTGTATTGTGAAAATAACGTTTCCAATTTCTACTTACTTTCCCTGTGACAGTTAAGGGGAATTCTTCCACAAATTTGATGTACCGTGGAATCTTGTAGTGTGCAATCTGCAAACAGTCAAAATTATGTTTGATTGAAAGTAAACAATTTGCGGCAACAAAACGATTCCTTCTACATTTGTGGTTTCTTTTCCACACGTGGAACTTGGCTGATTTCTTTGATGAGCTTGATTAGAAACTTTTTCTTTTCCGTCAACTTTGCTTATGTTAATCAGTAATTCAATCAATCAATCGATTAGCTAATCATTCAACCAATAACGCAATAAGTCAATAATCAATCAAACAGTCAATAAATCGAGCGATCAATCAACCAATCATTCAATCATCAATTAACCAATCAATAAATCAATCGTTCAACCAATTAATCAATAGCCAATCATCATAATCAATAACTAATCATCAATCTACCAATAATTCGAGCGATCAGTCAATCAATCATCAATCTACCAATCAATCAAACATTGAAGCAATCGAGCAATTATCAACCAACCAAACAATAAATCGAGCGATCAATCAACAAATCATTTAGTCATCAATCTATCAATCAATCGAGCTCTTAGTGAATCAATCATCAATCTATCAGTTAATCAATCATTCTATCATCAATCAATAAATCAATCGAACGATTAATCAATCAATTACAAAGTGCGTAAACAACGTATAAAAGTTTTAACAGATCAATTTAATACTTTATGAAATAAATCAATCCTGTTAAACCAAGTTTAAAACCTCCGCTATGGTTGTAACTTCCGCCATTCATATGGAATCGCATTTTTACGAACTACCTAGTCTATGTATATGTACTACACAACGTACCTGGCCTTTACAGAACGATCTGATTTCTTCAGGTGTTGATTCCTCACCCGCGTGGAGCCTGGAAACAAATTGCAAAACTGGCCAATAGAAATGTGTCGCTCAAATAATCACCGAAGTGAAACTGTTCATGATCAACAAAAAAGATCCAGGTAGTGTAGTTCAATATACGGAATCAGAAATTAATATAATGTACAACTTTGAGTGAAGCCAGCCGCGTAGCTGGCAGTAGCTATATAAGGTTTAAAATCCTGGTCCTTTTTTTCATCCAATTTCTCCCATTCAGAAGATGAAGCAACACGAGAGACAAAACTGTCCCTCGAAATCATTCTGCTGGACTTGTTTTCTTTATTTTCCATTTGAAACATCACCACATCGCAAATATTGACACAGATGACGAAGGGGAGCATGAATCCCCAGGATTTTTGAAAATTAGACATGCTTCCAATTTCACCTTCATTGCGAAAAAAATTGTTTTGGCCCCATTTTGTCTTATAAGAAGTACAATATACTTTCAAAAAGTTATTGATAAAGGGTCAAGTTAGTAATCAGTCTAAGTTTTAGCTTGGTATACTGAATACCTTTGGAGAAATGAGCCTTTTAAAACTAAAAAAATTACTGTGATTGTACGGACTGGAGGCAATTCTTGCTGCCCAACCATACCATCTAACGAAAGCCTCATTTCTTCTCAATTCAACTCATATTGTCTCAATGTTGAAGTTTGGTTTATGGTGATAAGGCAAATTTTTAAAAAGTTGAGGTTACACTGAAATCTGCCTATTGTATGAGCTCAAGAGAAGAAATCATTCTTTGCTTAGTAGCAAAAGCAGACCGATATGCTAATATAAATCGCTTTCTTTAGTGTTAACTGAGTGGCTGCCAGTAACATTCAAGAACCACGCACCAGTTGCCATTTTTTAATTTCTTCATACTTTGGCTAAAAGACCCCTATAGTGAACTAGTTTCAAATAAAACATTTAAAAATTCAGCCAATTTTTAGTTTTAGAGAAATCAACTTATCCAAGTTTCCATTGGCTTCCGACCGTTAGACGGTATTTTTTAATTTTTCTAGGTTTCTCGAAAACTTAAAATTGGCCGAGCTTTTAAATGTTATATTTGAAACTATTTCAGATAGGGATCTATTAGACAAAAGATGAGGAAATTTAAAGGATCCTGTTGATAACTTCTTAGGCGAGAACGTTTGAGTTTTAATGGATTTTTAATCTTAAGTTAGCCTTCAAAGGCTTTATCAGTTTTAATCATATCAAACTGATCATCAACTCACTTAATCCAAGCGCAGACTTCTTCACCGAGCCTTTTATCTGGGACGCCAATTACCTAACACAAAGGTAAAAAACGTTGAAGTGCATATGAAGTGAAAAATTTTATTACTTCAATGGATAGACTTTGCTAAATGGTAACAGCGGTGAAAAACTTTTGCCAAAATCAATCCTGGTTGTCGAGATATCAACATTTAAATATTGCATCTGATGACGTCACGAGTGGTTCCGACAAATTTTCATTTTTTCTAAAATCTGCTGCCAATCCGTAAAATTTTGGGTGGGTTTGAGCCAGACTTCGACTGATGATCCATCTGCCTCGGATACATCAACAATCCAATTTTAGCTAAAATACACCCAAGTGTTACGGATTGACAGCAGATTTTTAAAAAATGCAAATTTGCAGTTATAACATTTGTGGATGATACAGGGACGAGTTCTCCGGCGTCTGGTACCCGCCTCGGGACTGGGTACGAGAAAAAGATTGACGTTTCAGATTAAATTAAGTTTAGCAACATGACCAACCTGGACGTCTTGTATTTTTGGATGTTTGTACAAGAACTGCTCGACCTCAGTTGGGTAAATATTCTCTCCACCTCTTATGACAACATCCTGTTGATTTGGAAAACGAATGAAGAAAAGGTTGCCGTGGTAACAACAAAAACAAAAGAATAATGGTACTGAATAAAAAATACGAATTCGTGCGGAGACATAACTTAGAAAAAACTTCTCCCGATGGGAATCGAACCCTTAATTCCAAATGTTTCCAAGTAAAAAATAAAACATGCTTTTATAAACTCAATAACGAATACAAAATCATTTAGAATTGTAAAAATTGTTTGTAACAATTGATCCAGAAAATGCGCTCTCCTCTGTTATTAAATGATAAAAATGGCGCACAGGCAACAACTTTTCTTTGAACAATGATATAGCAATATACACTTGCACATGATCAGGGGCACGTGACCAAGAATCAACCAATCACAGTGTTCGTTTTGTCGAGTGAAAGCCTAGGTATATAACAACACAAATTACTAACCTCAGTAGAGCAAAGAAAGTGAGCGGTTTCGTCTTAAACGATGCCTGAGACCGCCTCAGCGCTTGTTTGTAAAACCCGTTTACACGAGCAGTTTTCCCTTGATAAAGAAAACATTGCTCGTGTAGATGGAGCAAACGGGCAATTTTTCTTTGATAAGAAAAACCTGACATTCATTGCCAAGTCTAAAAATTGCTCGTGTAGACGAACAACAGGGAAAATGTGACAAGGATATGATGCAGCACTCATTGCGGGCACAACTGAAAACTTGTCTAGACAACTTGATCTTCGTCTAAACGAACAAGGAAACCTTGTCAATGAAAAATTGTAAAGGAAAACTTGTGAATCATTAACACAAGCAACAAAAACTGTCAAGAAAACTTGTCAAGAAAAATTGTTCGTGTTAACGGGGCTTAAACATACCTTGATTCTCCCAATAATCTTGATGAACCCTTCTTCATCAATTTCAGCAAGGTCTCTATGAGAGAGGGCAGGACATACTAGGGTCAATTCAAAGCTTTGCCACAAACACCAAATACTATTGATATTCCATAAATTGGTAAAGTAAAGTGGTACAATTATACTGCACCATCTTCCATGTGAATGCTTAAAGGCGCAATACAATGACCAATATAATGTATTACACAGTTTTCCGTTTTTTTCTCGGGAATAATACTCAATTGTACTACATCAACAGCAACTGTTTTCGCTTTTTGCTTTTTTTCTTCTTTTATGTGTTATTTATTCGTTTTATGATACATGAAAATTTTTTCTACGTTTCTTTATTATTAAGCATTATACTCTGCCTTGTAAACCACTGGCTATCCTCGATTGTAAATCTTCTTTTACAAAAAATATCGAAATCGAAATCGTAATCGAAATGGAAGTGGAAGTGGAAGTGGAAGTGGAAGTGGAAACTGAAACTGAAACTGAAACTGAAATTGAAATTGAAATTGAAATTGAAATTGAAATTGAAATTGAAATTGAAATTGAAATTGAAATTGAAATTGAAA
>JANVCF010015458.1:0-14356 GCA_025388745.1 Hydrozoanthus gracilis
ACGAGACTTCGAGACTCACTTTAAAACAGCGCGAGATGGCGAGACTCTGAATACTTTATGTACCATTCGCCACCCCTACCATTTAATGTTAATTTTCCTTCAGAATGCTAGTTGTCTAGTGGCCAGTATAGTAGGTCCATTTTTTACAATGGCCCAGCATCAAATTGTTCTAGACTAAGTCCTAGATCAGTGGACTACTGCTAGTTTTGGGCCCTTTCATTCCCTGTTTTATTAAAAAGATGTAGCTTATTAGTCTATACCAGCTCAGCTACGCAGGACTTGATGGGTTTAGAAATAATGGAAGTGAGACAATATTTACCTCCAAAATAGTAGATGATGAGACCCAAACAAAATGGTGGACGAGAGTAGTCGCTTCGTGACAGTTTTGGATCACAATACTGAAAAAAAAATGCTATCAAAACACGGGATATTTAAAACAGTCCAAAGAAGTTCTGTTTTGTGCCATTCATGACAATCTCGGTGAATAGTGGTTTACTGAATATCTACCTCATGCCTTGGGCACTCAGTAGATGTTATGCCACTATGCACCTCAATTGAAGTATAAAAAGTGTTAAATATTATTGGTTTGTTTAACAGCCCTGTGATTGGTTCTAATGACTGTTTCATTGTCTGACCAGCTGTTTAGCAATATTATCCTGTGGAATGGTCTGATATCAACCTCGCGACTCCAGGAACTTGCTATGGACGGCTTGCTGTGTAGATACATGTTACTGGCTCTGCAACATTCACATTTGTACTATGACTCCCTTGAGAAATGTAAAGTGGTATGTACAAGCATGTTTATGTTTTTGCCGCATTTCTAAAGTGCTACTGAAGCCATTTTAATAGCTCCGCCGGTACCGGTCAGCGGTACACATTATTTACGCACGTGACCGACACGGGCTCGGTCATCTTGTTTTTTCCCATCTTGTCTTTTCCCTGAATGTGCTAAATTGTTGTGTATGGACATTGCAGATCATCAACTCTCTCCCTCCCCAGTGGATTGAAGTTGAGGTAAAAAACACGACAGTCTCTGGCATGGAAGCTTTCTCAAGATACCTCGTGAACCTTGCCTTGTGTATTCGGAGGTCGAGTGCTGGTTGCTCCGACAGTGAGAAGAAAAAATCTAGGTAAAAAGAACTCTTTATGGTATTAGTGTTGGTTGAATTTGTGCTGCAGGTAATGAATAAGAAATGTTTCGCAGTTTATAATCTTTGGAAGTCATCTCTAAAAATGACTCAGCCGAATCCACGATAGCCTGCATGCAGACACCAGTCCAATCCATGGTACATCCGCAGGGACGAATTGATAAAATTTGTTTTCCAGTCAATACGTGTATTGCAGTATACCTTATAGAACTTTTTATTCAATTTAAGCATTTGTATAAATGAGAACAATTTACGAACAATTTGAGGCTCAAATTAGAACGATGAGCCTCGGCCAGATTTACTGGTTCTCATAAAAAAGCGTGTTATCGAATTTATTTTTTTTCGTTTGCAGGAGTGGAGTGAAAAAAGTGATACAGTTACTTCTCCAGATAAAAGCTCCGAACAAGGCAAAGCAAGTTGCTCAGGAACACGACATGGAAGAACTTGTGAAGGATGTACAAACTTGATCACTACACCTCCCCCCTTCCACTTCCCAATTGGCTCTTTGCAGTTAGAGGTCACGTGACAAACCTTCCTGAAAGTTTAAAACTAGCTATGACAAAATGATGTTCAGAAACGGAAAGAGCAAGTCAATATTAGTTAGATGAAAAGGTTTCGAGTCTCGCAGGCTTTCAAGTGATCCTACTTTTCCTACTATTTCCTACTTTTTTTACCCTTCTCCTAGTATTCCTACTTTGTCTTGAAATTCCTACTGTTTGCTACTTTTACCTACTTTTTATATGCAGCAATTTAAACAAATTGTGCATGGTTATATCATGTACTGCAGGAATAGAGAGTAAGCCTTGCAGGTGCTCAGGGTTAAAGCCTGGACCACATGTCGCAAGGAAGATTTCTTGATGAACAAATCAGTTCATCTGGCATTTCAAGTCCAGATGGCTCACACTCATACCAGCAGGGAAACGAGTCACAGGCAGACTAGAAGTAGTTCATCGGTACTTCTTCAAAGATCTGTGCCAAAGGCTGCATTCTTAGTCCTTCTTCTAAGCCCTCAGTTGTCCTACTTTTCCTTACTTTTCCCCTCGAAATCCTTCTTTTGCAACGTGTTTTACTAATGTTAACCTCCTATTTCAATTTCTGGATACCATTTTGTCGTTGCTGCTTGATTTAAGGTAGACGTGGTCACGCGACTCCCAGCTGCATGAGCATAGTATGTAAAAGCAAATGACAGTTGGTGACGGGACTAAGAAAATGGCGAGGTGAAATTGCAGTTTGATGAACAAACGCGGAACATATAAGCGATTTACATTCCCATTTTTTCTGCTCACTTTAGGTCTCTTTCCTGCCAGTCGAGCTCAATATTGAAACAGGTGAAGATTTAAGGCCTTGAAATAACTATCGGGCAGGCGATGGACACGTGTTTTGCCCGTACATACGCTTTTTGGGGCGGACAAATTGATCCATTTTAACCTTCACGCTTATGCGCATTTTGTATATCCCACTACCTGTTTTGGCAGGCCAAAGTCTTACAAAAATCATCGAATCCTGTCGCCCAGACAAAACAATGGGAAATAAACGCCGCGATTCATTATAAATTACCATACAAATGCAAAAACAGTTTTACATCTGGGAAACCATAATATTTGTAAGACGCGAAGCCAGTGGGATATACGTACGTACTGCGCACGAGTGTAAAAATGCCTTTACATTTTGCAAGTTACACGGTCGGTAAACCTTTCAGCAGTAGTCGGGTTCCCAATAGAATTTAGAAGTTTTTATTGTATGACTGCAAACTGGAAAATTTTGCAACTGTAACTAATTTCTCAACCAAAAGTTCCTCTACTTTAATATCATTAACTATTTCTGTAACATGGTATTAAGATTGAATATTTTCCATCATGGTTGTCAATGTCTCAGAATTGAAATGACCGGATAAATCTCCGGTTGTTGTCCGGTCTTCCACGGATTTGTTGACAATGCTCAATTCTTACTGGACATTATCCATTGGCCGGCAGTTATTTCAAGTGCTGCTGACTTTACTACTGAATGAAATTCACTTGTAATTCAACCGTCTTTGCTGGTTATTCTAAAGAGACTACCTCGGTGACTTCGGCTGAAACCTATAAACATCGTGCTCGCGATCTTGGAGATTCTGAATTAACATGGTAAAAAGAAAGTTTGCCGCACAAGCTTCTTCTAAACACTTTTTCACTAAAAAGCTTTTTTATTTAATTCTCTTCATCTCATTGAATTTCGATCTGTAAGAGCTAGACCTTCCTGTAGCCAGATTTGCTACTCGCATTTTGATAGTAATGATATATCGCAATTTACCACCGTATAAAAAAAACATTAATTTGTGCAGCAACACAGCTTGCAAGTTGATCTTTTCCCGCTCAAAAACATGTGCTCTAAACGCAATGACCCGATCCCCCTCTGGGGAATAAAAGTTAAACGCAATGTCCCGATCCCCCTCTTGGGAACAAAAGTCACGCTAACTGCGTTGCTGGCTAAAGCGAACGCTACAATCTCTAAAAGTGAGTTGAAAGGTACGCCAGTTGTGAAAGACGGCGGTGTGAAAACAGTAAAGACTTTTTTAATTGGTTGTCTGTGTTTTTCGTTCAAATCAAATTTCAACTAAGGGCCAAGAAAATATAATAAGAAAATGAGTTCAAAACCACCAAAAGTCTTTGACTGTTCAGAGTATGACAAAACTGCACAAATGACCGCAGGTTGACCGCCGAATGGTCGTGTTTTTTAAAATTATTTTGCAAACCAAAGAACGTTATAATTTTTAAAGAGAACCTGCACTCCAATTTTTTTTTGTAAAATGTTTAAAAACATAAGTTTGGGAATCCTAAAATGTACTTTCTAAAACGATTCATTTATTCATATTCAGCAAATATGAGTAAATAAGCACTAGTGAATGCGTTTTGATCCATTTTGACAGCAAATTTGGCCCCAAGGAGTAGGGCATTTGATGGCTTATGACATCAGTTAATGTCAAACCCCAACGTTGTTCGGGGAGGGAGGGTGGTGGTTTCAATTAACTGGTGCATAATACGCTTCTTGGCTTTAATACGAACCTTCGGGGCTCTAGCTAAAGTAAAAAGAGACTCGTATGTCGAGCATTGCCTACGTTTTGAGAGCGTTGCCTAGCCTATTTAACGCCGATGACTGGGTTGTTCGTTTACTTCTCTTATTCTTTTAAAAATGATCGTATTGTTAGCGTCTACCAAGAAATTGATAATATATCTGTACATATTACAAGAGCCGGATACCGTATTTCCTCAAATAAAGTGAAAATGCAAGGCTAAATACTGCGAGTTATTTTGATTTGTTGACGCGACTGAGAAGATCGGACAAAGCTCGAATTTGCAGTGCCACACAACTGTTTCGTCCTTTTTGGGACTCGTCAGTGACACATAATCGCGTCTTTTCACTGACATGTTTGATATCTCGCAGTATTCAGCCTTGCATTTTTACTTTTTCTGATTTACAGTTTGGCTGAAAGATCTTTATTGATCCTGCGCCAAATCAAGGCATTTCGTAACGGTTCTTGATTACAGTTTGTATGCCTAAATAAACAGTGCGGCGCGGTGTTTGTATTTGTTTTTTATATTTGCTTGCGGAGTTTATCGTTCGATGGCGGCGTATTTTTAGAAGGCGGCGGCGTTTGTCTAAACTATCATTTCTTTTTTAATTAAAACTACCAACTATAACTTTGTACTTCCGGTTGCGCTTGTAAACTAGTATTAAGATTAAGAAATTAGATGAACTCGAGCTCAATGTTTCGAATATTTGTCTGTACCTTTCAAGCTCAACAACTCCGCTGTGCGCTTTGTGTTCTCTTGTTCAATAATCGAGGGTGGCGTTTGTTATAACTTCGGCGTTCTATTCGTAGGCGGCGTTTATTGGAGGGACGGATGGCTTTTACTGTTGCGCAGAGAGAGACTAGGCCTAAAATATGCTAACTTATTCAGCCCTTACAAAAATTAGGACCACCCCAATTGATAAGAGCTAACCACGTTGTCTTGTTCCTTTCGCGTCCCTCAAAGACGGAAGAGACGCGTGCGAAAGAGTGTTGATACAGTATTCCAATCTTTTGGCACAAATAACTTATCTTGCAAAGAGTTTTACATCCAGACCGTTTTAAAACATGGCTGATCAAGAAATGGAAGTCAACCCAGAGCAGTCAGCTTTAACTGAAGAGGCTCAACAGTTGATTAAGCTAGGCGTCAGCCATCGAGTCGCACAGCGTGTTTCTGAAATATTCTCCTCTGGAGCTTTATCGCCAGAAGAATTAGACGATCGAGCCCTCGATGCCTTAAGAGAATTCAACGAGGAAGGCGCTCTGCAAGTCCTTGATCAATTTGCTTCAAGCGATCTGTCCCACGTCCAGAACAAGAGTGCGTTTCTTTGTGGTGTGATGAAGACATTCAGAGAAAAGAACAGACGCGAACGCGATGGAGCTGCAGCTGTAGGAGATGGGAGTGCTGCTGGTAACAAACAGGGCCCTGACGAGGAGAAGATCAAAGCTTTGCTCGATAGAACGGGGTACACTCTTGATATCACAACAGGACAGAGAAAATATGGCGGCCCACCGCCCGGTTGGACTGGCCCTCCTCCGGGAACCGGCACTGAGGTAGGTCGAGAAAACGTCGCGCGAACCGAAAGTATAAAAAAAATACACTTCCCTAACCAGTTAAACCCCACTCAAATAACCGTTATAGAATAGAAGAAGTCAAAAATAGTGTTCTTGATTACTTTTTGAAAGGGGTTGTGTTATTTAGTTTTAGAATTTTTGTAACGAAGTTTTCTGTTTTATAGTAACGTTGAGTGATCCCATTCATTCGAATTTCATACTTAATTTTGCTGAGCTTCACGTTCATATTACCAAAATCTTCGCAGCTTTAAGCAAAACGGTCAGTGTTCGAAGAGGGTATTTTGATTTAAAAAAAGTTTTTTTCAAATAAATTTCTTATCAACCATATGACTAAACCAGTGCCTCAAACAGACTCCCCCCTAGGCAAATGATGGGAAGTTACTTTGAGTGGTTGTCTGATGGTGTTACATCGATGTCGTGGGCTACTGTAATTGTATTGAGTCCATTAACACCTAGCCACAATCTTTGGCAGAACTAGTGAAACACCTGTTATCCTGCCTGCTGCTTTCTCCAATTAGAAGTTATGGAAATTAAAAATTGCTGTGGTTGTTAACTTTTATTTTTTTGTCTGATGTTGTAGTTACTTTGGTAAAATTTCTGTACTCACCCATACTTAATTATGCATAGAATAATGGCTGCCAAACTTCACGCTTTCATGCAGTTTCATGCATTATTCATGTTTTCATTTCTTGAAGTAAAAGATAGAGTCCTTACCTGAACCCTAACCATTACTCCTAACCCTAACAGTGATTTCGAGAAATTTTGGTTTTCTGTAAAGCAAGGTTAACCTCTGATATTTTGCTCTGAAGATCAATAGCTTCTATAAAATAATACAGGCTAAAATATAAGTTTGTAGACACTGAAACGTTTTTGACTAAAAAGTCATTTTCAGGAGTCTCTTGAAGATGACTTTTTAGTCGAAAACGTTTGAGTGTTTGAAAACTTATATTTTTAGCCTTTATTATTTTATATATCCTTTTTAAGTGATTTTAATGACGTCAGTAGCTTCATATGCACATAATGAAGTAAGGATGAGTATGGAAATTTAGCCATTACCTTTAAAGTTCGACCGAAGTTTGTTTACCAGTTCATCAATCAAAAATTCTTTTAGGGTCAGATAGTCCATACAGTGCTTAACTATTGTTTGTTGTTAAATATGGTGCACTAATCATTGACACAAAATTCGAACTGCATGAAAAATCTAAAATTGCTTTTATCATTTTAAGAAATTCAACATACAAGGAGTAGCTCAACTTTTTTTGAAACAGAGGTTAATCTACTCTCCCATAAATAACCAAATTAGTTTACTTTAGTTTAGATGTTGAAATAGTATAAAAATTATTTTCCTTATTTGGATTACAACTACTTTTTGCAGAAAATGTGCTGTCAAGTTTTCATTGGTAAAGTCCCTCGGGATATGTACGAAGATGAGCTGATCCCAGTTTTTGAAAAGACTGGCCCAATCTATGATTTCAGGCTTATGATTGACCCAATAACTGGTCAAAACAGGGGTTATGCATTTTGTACCTACCAAGACAAAAAAGGAGCACAAGAAGCAGTTGGAAAACTTGATAACCATGAAATCCGACCAGGAAAGAAACTTGGTGTATGTATATCTGTAGCAAACAACCGTCTGTTTGTTGGTTCAATCCCAAAAACAAAGTCTAAGCAGGAAATTCTGGAAGAGTTTCAGAAAGTTACTTCGGATCTTATGGATGTGATTGTATACATGTCAGCTGACCAGAAGGGAAAGAACCGAGGGTTTGCCTTCCTGGAATATGAGTCGCACAAGTCAGCAGCGCTAGCAAGGCGAAGGTTGGCAAGTGGTCGAATCAAGGTTTGGGGGAATATTGTCGTGACAGTTGACTGGGCTGATCCGCAGGAAGAACCAGATGAAGAAACTATGTCAAAGGTATGACTTACTATCTGACCATCTGTCTTGATTCTGCAACTACTCATTGATGTAAACTAGACAATGTTATCAATGTTTGTTCAAAAAACAGAGCGTAAATAATCAAAATTTCATGCTGTAAGGATCTAACATATTCTGGTAGTGTAGTTATCTAAACTGATTATCCAATACAATATTTTTTATTGAAAGCTTATATAACTTGATACACCTCAATTTATGTGTGTAATTTTGTGTAGCTTATAGAGTTGGAACCAAAAAACTAACTCTGCAAACAATTTGACTTGTTGACAAGTAAAAGAATTGCATCAGCCATTTAGTCCTTTCAGCCCAGGCCAGTTTATTAACATCTAACTTCTCCTTACATAACACATACAAAATAAGTCATTTGGTAATGAGAAAATGGAAGTTCATCAAACAGGGTGAACAGTTAAGGGTGAAAAGCCAAATTCTCCTAACTGGTTATATTGAAAATATGGGCCCTAGATGGGAGAATCTACCATCACAACATTTGTTGTGTTTAGGGCTGAAAAGGTTAAGAAGTTTCAATCAGCAGACCTTTGAAAAGTCAGTTGAAGTTAGCAACCAAGTTGCTAAATAATATGTTGAAAAGATGATGAAGTTAAATAAACAAAATAAACTGTAACAAACGAAATTAAAACTTGTAAAATTTAGAAAAAATGGGGGGGGGCTTGGATGGAACAATTAAGTAGTAAGTTAGTATGAGCAAGTCTTGAAACTTGTATCATGATTTGCCTTTATATTGAGTTTTCTGCACTTAAATGTTTAGGTGAAAGTTGTGTATGTACGGAACATCTCGCCCAACCTTGGTGAGAAGGAGATCCAAGACAAGTTCAGTGAATTTGGCCCAGTAGAGCGAACTAAAAAGATCAAAGACTATGCCTTCGTTCACTTCACCGAGAGGAAAGATGCACTTAAAGCCATAGAGGAGATGAATGGTAGAGAAATGGATGAACTTCGATTAGAAGTCTCCCTTGCTAAACCACAGCCATCTTTGAAAGACAGGCGTCATGGACAGTCAGGCTTTGGTGCGCTCAATCAGCCAGGCCGTGGTGGCCCGAGGGGTCGTGGTGGTCCACGTGGGGGAGGTCGAGGTGGATACGACGGTGGTTATGGTGGTGGCTATGGTGATGACTATGGTGGAGGTTATGATGGTTATGGTGGGGGGTACGGACATGATGGATATGGTGACCAGTACTACGATGATTACTATGGTGGTGGTGGTGGGTATAATGATGGTTACGGAGGGTATGGTGGTGGCCAAAGAGGTGGTCGAGGTGGACCTAGAGGCCGAGGTGGACCAGGAAGGGGAGGACCTCGTGGAGGGAGAGGGGGAAGAGGTGGACCCCCTCCACCCCGCGGAGGACCTAGAGGAGGAGGTAGGGGTGGCTTTAGGGGCGGACCTCGAGGTGGGCCAGGTGGACCACGAGGCCGTGGAGGTATGGGTGGTCGAGGTGGTTTGGCCCCTGGAAAGAGAAAGTATGGTGCAGATAACCCCCAAGCCCCCGTTGGATACCCAGAGCCGAAAAAGAGGGTGACTGCTTCAAATCAGAATTATAACCAGGGCGGCTACAACCAGGGGGGTGGATATGGCCAGGGACAGTATGGAGGACAGCAGAACCAACAGCAGTGGGGTGCGCAGCCAATCGCACAGCAGCCACTTCAACAGGACTCTTATAACTACAACTATGGTGGTCAGGGGGGACAATCTGGGCAGGAATGGTACCAGGACAGCTACAGCCAGCAGTGGAAGTGAAGGATTGGCTATGTTTGATTTGATCAATTTTATGTTTGGCTGTGATTTGCCCTGGCAATTATCAACTTCCAATTTCTGTTTGGTTTTAACTGATTGGATTTGCCAATGATGGTACTTTGTAAACATCACTGCTTTCGTTTGGTGCTGCAGAAAATCTTTGCAGTTAGAATGGAAACTTCGCTTTTAATTGGACATGACAACTTTTATGCTGATTGCAAACCTACCAGAAAATTAAAGGTTGCTCCAAGATTCCTGATCCGTACAAAAGTGTGAGAGATCATCAGGCTTGCCTGTTTTTAACAAATTGATTTTTCTTTTAGAAGTTTATCATGTGTAAATAGAGAAGCTATTTTGATTTTGAAAGAAAGTCAATCATCTTATTATGCCATTTAATTGGACAGAAGCAGAGAAAGGAAGCAAAACGATAGAAACTTTGGGAAATTGAGAGATTTGTTCATTGTGAGCACCTTTTTATTTGAACAGCAGCTGAGATAGGAAGCAAAACTTAAGAAACTTGACGAAAATTCAGTCATTCATCTTGTTAAACTTTTTCATTGAATAACAGTGAAAAACTTGGAAGCTTCAAATTCAGTTGTATCATTGAACTGAAAAAGATGAAAGTATCTAAATTATTGTCTTTTCGTGTCCTCTACGTTCCTTTTTTTTTCTTTTTCACAAAGCAAGGATAAGCGAAAATAAAAGTTTGTTAAAACTTCTCTTCTCAAGATTTTCCCCCCAAAACTTCCCCAAATTCCAAACAATCATTACCACAAAACATGAAATTCCTAAAAAAGAGTGCAAACTATAAAAGAAGAAATAAAAAATAAACTAAAACTTTGACCAAAATAGAATGTCCTTGAGGACAATGCAGGTGAGTATAATTCTTTTTATTTTCTATTTAAGAGATTGAATTGTTCCATTAGCTAATAATAATTATTTGATGTTGCAACTTTTAATTCCATTCAATTTTTCATCACACTTGTTGAACAAGCTTTACTGTTTAGTTGCAAGAAAAACAATTATCGATTACTCTAGATGACTTACAAAAGAAGAAATCAACAAATTTCAACAGAAGTTTAAGTGTTTAAAGGAAAAAATGCAGATCATGAGTTCAAAATTTTAACCAAACCACTAAAATTGATTTTGTTTCAAGAGGGCAAAAGCAACAATTTGTCCTCTAGCTCAAAAAGAAACTAGCAAAAAAGTGGCAGCAGACCTGCATTGCAAGTTACTGAGTACTAGGATTAGAAACTACTTTGTCTGGATCTGATAAGTTACAGAAAGTGTACTCTTTCAGATAAAATGCTCAATTATCTTTGTAGTCCAGGCCTGGTGGAATATGAAATTGATACTGGGGGGGAAGGGGGTGAAAGCATAACAAAGAAGCACAGTCAGTGTTAAATTCAAAATTATTCTGACATATAGAAACTATGAATAAGAAAAACTTAATATTTGGAGGCTAGAATCCCTTCCCATGCTTCAACGGCCCTGTAGCCTGGGTTGCTGAGTTTGAACAAATTAATGAATGCCATTTTGTTCTATCCATGTCTTTGTGTGGACTATATTGCTCTTTATTGGTCTATAATGTCCAGGCCTTTGTAGAAAATTTTTAAGCGTCAAATTTATATAGACACTGTATGCAGCTCTGCTGATTGGTAAGGACAATGAAAAACAATAGTAGGGTGTTGATGTATATGTTTTGAATCAGTTTTGCCCTTAGTTTGAATTTAATTTTCCTTTGTTTGAAACTCATTATCTTACATAGACTTAAACCAAGGATCAAATTAAACCACAGCCCCTAGGGGTGTATGTGTAGGCTTGAGTGATTAGATGGTTGTGTTGCCAAATATTTTGATGGAAAACCATTCCATTAGTTTTTAGTAAATACCATGAGAAAAATTAGAAATGAAAAGAAACTAGCTTCATAACTGCATGTTGCAAATGTTGTTTGTAAACTAGCTAACCTTCCGACAGAACAAACCTGCAAAAGAATATTTTTGTTGTTAATAGTTGTTCCAAAAGGAAAAATGATGGAAATGTACTTAAACCAAACAACAAGCAGTTGGCAAAATTGTATGCTTGAAGTTATAGTAAAGCATTTCTTTTTTTTTTTGAAAGGCCTGTAAAATATTCAAAATTTGTTTGAAAGAAACTATCAAGGTTAGATTTTTAAGTGTAGTAGTTACAAGTGAAAATTTCAGCTGCAGGTCCTGCATTGTGAGAAATAGCTCCAACACGAGATTCAATTTATGTTGTTCTTTAGTGGAGGGTTTCATCTCCAACTTGTTTTTTTGCCGATTGAAGGGCCCATTGCAAAAACTATGTAAGTGACTTTGCATGAAAATTTAGGCTTAATAGTTTCCCATAAAGAGTTTGGGAGAATTGACATTTTCATCAAACGTGTCACTCGCACTTTACTCCTCACTTCTGGGATTTCCAAAAAAAATTTGTTTGTCACTGCATAATTAGTGAGAAAAAAATTTGCAAAACTTGCAACTTGTAAAAAATAGAAGTTGATATGTCTTGAAAAAGGAAACACTACTTGTACTTTCGATGCCTGCAGAGGTGAAATCCGTTTTTGCTTTTTTTTGCATTTCCTTATAAACAGTACAGGTGTTTGTGCGGAAAAAAGCATTAGCTACAATATCGTGTATAGCTTAGGAAATAACTGTGAGCAACGTCTTGCCCTGAAATATTTAAGTATGATGTCACAAACTTGCAAAATCTTTGGGACTTTATTTGAAAAATAAGAAAGCTGAGGTTGTTCATTTCTATTAAAGGGCTTACAAATCAAGGTGGAAGTAGTGCAAGGCATACATCAAGTTAATGGAACTGTAGTTCAACCACTCAATTCAGCTCTCAATCTAGGTATTGTTTAAACTTTTTTTCAAGTAAACTTTCGCCCTCCACATGGAACATTGGCAAAGATTAACACATGTCTTTGTTACTTCTAAGTTAGATTGTGGCAATGCACTACTTTATGGTCTTTGTTCAGCAGCTCTCTTAAGGGACAAAAAATTTTATTGCATACCTCCTGCCCTGGATCTACATTACAGGGCTGTTGGACAGCCACCCCCCAATAGATTTTCATCATTCATTGTAATTTTGAATTTAACACTGACTGCGTTTCAATTCTATGCTTGTGGTCTCCCCCTAATATCGATTTTGTTGTGTTGAAACTGCACTAGTTAACTGTTAGAAATAGGATAATATTCAAAATACTTGTCATGAATATAAAAGGATGTTTTGTAAATTTATTCTTTCATTGGAAAAAAAGGAGTATTGTTATTTTCTTTATACTGTTTATTTCAGCCATGTTGGAAAGGTCATCTGCAGAAAAAAGACAAAAAATGCAGAATCAAAAAATGACGATTTGCCACTTTTGTTAGATTATCTCAGAGGTAGATAGTTGGAAGGTTTTTTTGGCAGCATGGGTTTAACAAAGTTTTCTTTTTACAAATACAATCTAACAAGAATCTGAAAAAAAATGTCATTTTGACAACAATTTGTGTTCAAATTGGTGAGACTTGTTTATTGGGTGTAAAATAATCAATGTTATTTTTCCTTTCATATGGTAAACTCAAAATTTAAAGTGAAAATCCTAAGGTTTGCAAAGTCTTTTACCATTTGTCATCCCTGGGCTTTGTATATTGAATGATACATGAAACAAATGTTTTTATGTAGGTTTATCCAGGCCTGCAGCCAGGATTCTTTTACAAAAGGATGCTGTTGAATGAGGCGATGGACCAACAAGCACATGGGTGTGAGTCTCTGTGGAGCTGGGGGCATTCTTTTCTGTGAAATTTTGAAATTAGATTGTTGAGATTGAAATGTAAAATAGGCAGGCTAAAACAACCTTAAAAATCATGATATTAGGATATTATTTAAACTTTTGAAAAACATCTCATCTTGACAAGCAGTACATTCACAAACAACAAATTGTGTTCAAATTGGTGAGACTTGTGTATTGGATGTGAAACCTCTTAACTGTTTTTTCGACGTTTTTTGTTATTTTTGAGCCTCGGGCTTAGGTATATGGCATTCAAATTTATATTCTAGATATGGTTGATTAAATGTGGTTGTACCCTTTAAGCGTATAGAATCAGCCCCTGGTAATTATGTGTAACTTTTAGGGTCATTTTCAAATTTTCTGTCTAGCACCCCTACCTACTTCAAGGGAGCCCCCCCCCCAGGTGCCTGTGTGGGGGGGGGACAGGGATGCGAGCGCATCCCCCTCCCTATTGGCCTTTTAAAAAGGCTCCTCTTTTTAAAAAAAAATTGTAAATTAGTTTACCAAAGATGTTGTTCTCCAGCCAGGCATCCAGTTCATTAATGTGCCAGTAGCTGAGTTGGTAAAGCATCCGACAGACTGTCGGAAGGCGCTGGTTCGAACCCAGTCTGGTACAAATATCTTGCTGGATGCAATGGGAAGAAACAATTGATAATTAATACTAGATTTTATTGTAGGTGGATTGATTGTAAAATGTGATTATCAGTTAAAATTATTGAGATACAGTGTAAGGTCATTTCTTGTGGCAATCTGTTTGTATTGATCTAAATTGATAATAATTACTTGCCAATAGTTAATTCATGGTTTTCCTCTTGATCAACCAAGAAACAGCATAGAAACAAAAACAAACAATCATTAGAGGTATTGTGTGATACAGATTCAAAAGTGGCATTCAACTCCCTTAATGATTCAGTTCAATAAAGTACAGTTTGGAAACACTTTTTGGAAGTACATTTTTGTGTTATTAATCTTACTTAAGATTTTGTCCAGACAGAGTTTTCAGTCCAAAATGTTGTATGCAAATCTGTAAAAAGTCATAGGCAAGTGTTTAATTTGTTTTGAAATAAGAAAAATAAAGCATGCAACTGCTTTGCTGGATTTGCTTAGTCTG
>JANVCF010015569.1:0-10499 GCA_025388745.1 Hydrozoanthus gracilis
CGCCACTGTTGTGGACAAAAAGCAAACTATTTCTTTCTGAACATTAGTTTTTCACACTCCCGAGTGGGCGAGTTGAAGTGTACAGGTGTGCCTAAAATCACTCACACAGACGAGTACCTTTTTTTCAATTCTCACCACCCCATGCAACATAAGCGTTCTGTTGTTAACACAATGATGAGCCGTTGTGATGCCATTCCTTCAAGCTAGTCTCTAAAGAGCCAGGAATAAGCACGTGTAGAAGGGACTCTGCAAACCAATGGATACCCAGTTACGTTTGTGAGCACCACTTTTCACCCGAAGGTGAATCATCAGGAAACTCGACCCAAACCTACCGGGATAACAGTTATCTCATATGTACAAGGGGTCTCGGATAATTGAATCGAGTCCTGACACAGAATAACATCAGAATTGCTTTCGAGTCTGTGAGAACACTAGCTCTCATTTTCAAAAAGTCCAAGGATCGACTGCCTGAGGAAAGAGTGACAGGGATAATAAACAAAGTAGAATTCAAGGACTGTATATTTTCCTATGTTGGGGTGAGCACATGGTGCTGGGTGTGACAGTCAGTAGAAGACAAGTCTACTGGTGTGTCCCAAGCAGAACATTGACAATCAGGCATGATGCTGAGATGACAGGCCATAACACCCTTCAGAACTCTTGGTCATGGTGTTCCCTTAGAAAAGTTCGATGATACACATCCAAAAGAGTTTTATATGGTTAAACTGTCTGGTGTGACGAAAAAAACTGTTGAAATTATGGCCGTGTTATGACATGAGCGTGCTTGTCTTCTACTGACTGTCACTCTTGTCAAATAACATTTGTTCACCCTGCAAAGGAAAAGGTGAAGTTTTTGTTCTACTTTTTTCCCCTAGCCCCGTCAGCAGGCAATATTTTTGAGAGTCTGCAGAATAACGGGGAGCGAGTTGGGTTTGCAAGCCCCACTCCTTGGCCAAAGGCCAATCAGTAGGAAGATGAACCCAAACTCGCCGGGTATGCATTGCTGCCATTTTTTCAAGGGTTCTCAGCTAGATGGAAACTTGTGCCGAAACAAAATGCCATAAAAACTGATTTCAAGCCTTTGACCCAGCTTCTTTTTCAAAGAGCGGAAGGATTGATCTTCTTAGGACAGAGTGATGGAGATAAAGAACAAATTTTAGGGTAAGGACTGCACATAGAAAACTCTCAAGGAGTAAAACACCCTTTAAACAATGACTCTGTATGCCAGACACAAGATTGTTTTCGCATCCTATATCAGAATTTTAAGATTTGGACAGTGATTTTCTTAAAATCAATTGGTTTCAAAGACCCAGAAATTGGACATGGCCAGTGTATTGCTGAAAGTATATACTAACCCTTGACTAATCTCTTTGTTACCTCCATTGTTGGAGGCAAGTTTCCCGACAAAATGAAAATCGTAAAAGTACTTCCGCTTTTAAAAAGAGGCAACAAATCGACCGTTTCCAACTAGAGGCCGATTTCCTTATAATCAGTCTTTTCAAAGATGCTAGAGAGAGGCACATCTCTTACTATAGTTGACTTTATCAGTAAAACTAGACGCCACTTAGGCGTGAACTCGGGCTTCCTATAGGTTCATTAAGCATTCAAACTAGAGTTACAGTACCTTGGGAACAAAGATTAACAAAGAAATTTGTTGAAGCTTCTGAGTATTGGCTCAAAGTTTCTTGCATTTATCTGCATCAAATTTTTCTGCGTAAATGTTCTTACTCGAGTTATTTGTAAGGTTAGTTTTGTGAACTTTTTCTGCTCTGTTCACAATTCGCGTTCTTATCACTTTCTGCCTTCTCAAACATTTCAATGAAGAATGAATCTTGAAACCTATAAAATGACGGCTTGAAAAAAAACCCTGACATATGCGCCGATTGCACCAGAAACAGAAACTTGAGGTTGCGCAGATGCACCGGAACTGAGTTTTAAAAGTTCTGCGTTTAGTGGATGAACTGCATTTTAATACTCATGCTCTTCCACAAAACAGGAAGCCCGAGTATTAAACTGAGCGATCGACAGTGGTGAAGTTTCAGTAGGAATTTTTCTTGATTTATCAAAAGCGTTTTAAACTGTGGATTATGAAATACTTCTCGAAAAGTTCTTTTACTATTACATTAATGGAATCGACTTATCAAACTCAAACTGAAAACAATTTGTATATCTGAATCACTGCAGTTCAGACATCCTTCAAATAAGTTGTGTTGTCCCACAAGGTTCTATTTTGGGTCCACTTCTAGTTCTACTTTATGTAAATGCTGTTCAATTTACAATGAAATCCATTCATTTAGTTATGTATGCTGATGACATGAACTTGATGCACAGAAATAAGGACGTTAAAGCATTGATCCCAGAACTTAGCGCAGAACTTAGCTCATTTGATGATTGGCTTCTTGCAAACTGCTGAAGCGTTAACTTAGAGAAAACTAATTTCCTAGTTTTCGCATCTAAAAAGAAACTTTTAAAGCTTCAAAATATTCCAAATACTATGTGTTTTCGAGGGTAACTTCCTAAAAAGAGTAACATGCAGAAAATTTCTTTGAGTAGAAATCGATCAATATCTGAATTGGGACTAACATATTTAGGGCATATCTCGAAAAATCGCTAAATCAATAGGTATTCTTTTTAAAAGCAAGTATTATCTTCCAACAAACACGATGACTAGTCTTTGTTAGAGTTTTATCTACCCTTACATTTCGTATTGCACGTTGACTTAGGGAATCAATTATCAAACAAAACTACAGCTTATTCAAAAATCGCAAAAATATGCAGGAAGGGCTATTCTATTTGCAAATAATAGAACTCCAAGCAAACCGCTGCAAATTCTGACAATTCATGAAATCCCTCCAGTGCAACAAGGGGAATTCATGTACAGACATGTAAACAACTTATTACTTGAAGGAATACTTGATGATTACATCAAACCAATAAGGCACAGAAATACCACTCGTTCCAAAGCTAAAAAATTTACACCCGCAAGACAAACACAACTTATGGTAAATTTCATATTAAGTATTCAGCTGCAAAAGTATGGAATGATTTCCCTGTGGTTATACGTAATCACTTTCGACTTTAAGAAAGAGTTGAAAAAGTGTATCGTTTCATCATAAAAGCTTTCTACATATCGTGTTCACCATGTTCTTTTGTGCACACTCGACTCACCTTCATGAATATGAAGCATGCTGTTTTCCGTCTTGGCTTAATCTTTAATTAGTCTGTATCCATTTGTTTAAGTTGTTTAGCACTTTGTCTCCATTCTTTTGTTATTTAAAATTAAGGCAATGTGTAGGAACTCGTTAACCTGTTTCCTACGCCTTTCACATTTGTAAGATACTTTGTAATCTAAAGTGGAAAAAAGAAATCTGTTAACTGGTTTCTTTCAGTGTGAAGCGGTGGTAGCGAGCATGTATTCGGACCATGTTTAATAGCCAATGAGCGCCTTTTTTATGCAAACATTGCAGTAACTGGCACTGAACAGAGATATGCAGATATTAACAACAGCTATTGGCCATAGTGTTCAGGCTAGAGAAGTTCGATCATTGCACATTTTAAAATAGTTTATGTGGTTAAAATATCCAGGGTCAATCTTCACTCTGTCTGCTGCGAGAACATGGCTCATATATTCGCTGTTGAGAGGCAACAGCCCGCTTACATGTATTTCTCCAGCAGTGTTCATGGCTGATGACCACCATTTCGATGGTATTGCCGGTACAATTTGTAAGAATGTTGTCAGTTATAAAAAAGTATCTGTTTATGTTTTTGAAGGCCTGATAGACTTGCTGCTGCAAAAACTCTGGGCTAATACACAGTCCAAAGGGAAGCCGGCACCGCCAAAAGGGTTAGCAAAAGCTAGAGTTTTCACCACACAAGGTCTATAGTTGAGAAAACTTTGGCCTTTGATATCGCTGGTCATCTCTAAATATACTGTTTTCAAGGTCATTGACCAATTCTCTTGAATAAAACCCTAATTTAAAAAAGTTTTCGGACAATGAGTGTTGTAAAACTTGTATGGAAAACACCTCGAAAAAAAACTGCTGAAAGGTAAAAGAATAATCACGAGTTGCTAAGCCGAAAGGCAAAGCTATAAAACCAAAACATATGAGTAAGTTAAATAAGAATATGAGTTGTTTAAATGCCACTACAAGCCAATAAACCGTTAGTGATGTGTTATCCAGTTAAATATAAATCCAGCATGATAAAAATAAATAAGTATCTTCTAACTTAAATTAAATTTTGGGATAAACTTATTGACCAGTCTTAAATTAAGAATAAGCAAACAGAAGCTGAGAAGGTTAACAAAACTCGATAATGTAATGCGTTAGAAGGAGATCCAAAATAGCCTGATTGACAAAGGACGAATGATAAGTGCTGGCTTATTTTGGGGGATCAACACAGTTGAATGTTGATATAAAAGAGTTTAAACGAGTTCTACACCTGTCAATACAGACGTCCCACCACTAAATGTCGTTTGCAGCATTTGTTCCGGCTTCGGAGGACGCATTTGTTATCTGTTGTTATCCAACCACGAATTCTGTAATAAGTTGTTTCTCATCAATGCCTTTAAAGCTAATGCCAAGACAACAAACAGTGCCGGATTATAAAAGAGTTTGCCTATGAATTGGCTGAACCTGTTACAACCATCCTCAACACATCATTTAAACATGGTACCTGTTGTCTGGAAACACTCCAACATCCCAATCCCGAAAGTGCGACGTCAAAAAGACGCGGGTGACACTAGGCCTATCTCACAGACACCGTGAATGATTAAAGTACTCAATGACTTTGTTGTCAATTGGATAATTGAAGATGTCAAGGACAAAATTGACTAAAATCTGATTCGAAGTCTGAAAGGTAATCCTTAACATTTTGTCTTCTTGATATGATCCATACCTGGCTCACGCACCTTGAATTATCTTGGACGTCATCTCAGATTATGCTTCTTGGACTTTTCCAAAGCTTTTGATCGCAATAGATGTAAAATGTTTTGTGGAAAGACTTCTAGATATGGGAGTTCAGAGATCATTAGTTTTCTATCTAACCGACGACTCTCTACCACTGTTTCTGACTGGCTTCCAGTCACTGGGGGTGGGGGGGGGGAGGGGATGCCTCAACCACTTGAACATGCATTGTTCATTGAACATACATTGTTCTTATGATCAACTAGCTAACTATTCTTACAACTGAACTTTAATTTACAATATGTCGACAACGTGTCTGCGTGAGTACCACGTTAACAGTTCTGATTCCAAAATTCACACTAGTGTCATTACTATTGTCTCTTGCAGTACTAACTGTTGGATGAAGCTGAGCACAAAAAAATTGTAAGTAAATGTGGATATGCTTAATGAAAATAACCCACACCTCTTCCTCAACTGAAGATTGACAACCAATCGTTATAACTCGTATTATTGCTCAAGGTATTGGGTCTAATCTTTCCAGAATAACTTAAAAGGGATGATAACATCGATGCTTACAGAGTTGCAAGTTCTATTCAAACAAAGTTCTTAAAGTCAGATAAATCTTACTTCGCAACTTCTCTGTCTTCCAGAGCACAGCACTCACTTGAGGCCGGTAAAGCGTTGACTAACTGGTCAAGTGATTAGTAGTTATGATGAGCTTGAATAAGCATCCAATAGGTAAACCTAATGGATTGTGTGTGGCACGGAATTACATTGCCAAGTATTAACTCAATTTCTGAGAAGAAAACTGAGGAACTGAGGGATTTTCTCATTCTGCAGAAAGCTATAAAGAAATAAACTTTGTACACTCACAGTACTTGTTAACAGAGACTTTTCAAAAATATTTCGAATGAAATCTAATGCAAATAAAATTCCACGTTTCGAAGTCATCCTGACTTCATTATCAAGAAACTAAAGTTTAAATTATTACAGTTGTACAAATTATTACAATGGATTTTTCCTAGGTGTAGGGTGAGAAAATTAGAAAATAATTTGGCTCGTACTGAGTCAAATTGAAGCTCAATTTTGGATTCTTTTCACGGATGAACAGCATCTCGTAGATAAGACAATCAAATTTCCATTGCAATGTTTTAGGACTCGAAAACATTCTGCTATCTGTGGTTTTCTGATGTTGTGTGCTTGAGTCATGTGTGGGCCAACCGCAGATGCCTGTCAGTCTTCACGTCAAGTTCAGTCCTTATATCGGTATTGGCTCTACCAATTACTCTTTGATGTTTCCTTAGCCTGTATTAGTTTTTCTCGATTTATCATGCGTTCTTCTATTCAGGCTACGTGCAGCAAAAAGGATTTTCATCCCATGCAATATCTGAATGCCTTTACGGTCTTTTTGTCTTCCCTTTGCAATCTTCCTGGGCATTGCTAAGTTTTCTTTCTGGCAAAAAAATCCATAACCCATATAGCTGTCTATATCAAAAAATTAAAAATAAAAAACGAAATTGAAAAAAAAAGAATATATGAAATATGTTGAAATTAACAAACAAAATAAAAATTGAAAAAAAAAATAGAAATTGAAAATAAAACAAACCTAGTTAGTTTTGCTAATGAGTTTGGAATGAAGCTGGCGTTAACTAGGTTGATCAGTGAAGTTGAAATTGATTCTCTTTCAATTGCTGATGATGTTTTTAGTTGTGTGATTCTACTGCGCTTGATAACAACCCTCTTGTTGTTCAGGACACTACGTTAGCTATGGACCACTCCTATCAAGAAAGGTAGTCCGCTTCACTATTCCCTAGGACCTTGCTATCTTTGAATCTGAAATACCAAATTTAAGCATTGACTTGAATTTGTACCTTTAAGCAGGTATAAAAAATCTGACGATTTTCAGGCCAGAAAAGACGCCGAAAACTTTTTCCATCGCGCTCGTTTTTAAGTCTTTTTCACAGTTCTTTATAACCAAACAGGATATCACCCAGAAATCCAAACGGGTTCCTCTGGATTGGCAATTTGCTCCCTTTATCTTTTCATCAACAAGTGTCGTCACGACACCGCCAATGTAAAAATTAATGGTAAACTCGGGTTCTCCAGTCTTTCCAAAGAGGATTGGTCAGCCTTCGTAATCTTTGTACCCGCAAATACATTGTTGTTAAAGCTCTTGGCCAGTCTGACAAAAAATTTAGATTGGATTGAGAGACCTGTGAGTGTCACTTTTGCCATAGGTTGCTTTCGTTATCGGTTGGAGCTGGTAGACAGAGGTAAATTTGCCTTTTAAGACGTGGCTTGTGTTTCTGTCGTGACTACTTGCAGGCAATGAGTTTGGTGACTTTGTCTCACATTCCTCGTGTTTTACCCCGTACTTTACAACCACTGATAAAACCTACAGCGCACTTATTTAAATAACAAACAATGTAACTTCTCAATTCCCTAGGATTATCTTTGGCGACTAAAGCAGTCTAAATACGAGCAGTTTAACTAGTTATAAATTTGAAACTGGGCCTTGTAGCGTTTGCTTCCTTACTGATTTGTTTTGCCTGATTTCCTATCCAAAGAGGAATGAAAATACCCATCGATGTTTTAACAAATGTTGCAGCCAAAGTGGCCAGTTCACGAAAAGAATGGTAAAATATGTTGGAGGCATAAAATACCTAGCTTCCTGTAGTTTGTTTCTGGTGGCCATGGCAGTGTCACGTTGTTGACACAAGTTGGGATAAAACAAGTTGTTGAAAATACGTTACCCAAAGATAATGATTGGGTTGATAACAAATTCCAAAACTGGCTAATCATCAACATCAGTACTGAAGTGAGTGCCTCTTCATACGAGTGTGGTTGATAGGGCTGGCCCGCTTATCGAGAATGAGTTCGCATCGGGTTCATCATTCAGCCCGGTTTATGAAAAGAAAAAAGGTAGAAGATCCTGGAGACGAGTTTTGGCGCAAAATTAGAAAAACAAAACAGACAAACGCAAGCACATTAATTTATTACTGCTTCAAATGCTTTAATTGTAGCGTGTTTGGCTATTTCAAGCTATTTAGCCCAAATGCTTACATCTTCGAAAAGATGAAGTTGGCACGAGAGAGAAAGTGGCTGAATTTGAAGTATTAGTTGCATTAATTGTATACACATACCAATCAAATCCCTTCAAGAAACTCGCAGGATTACTTCTGCTATATAACAAGCTTTGTGTGACTATAAAGGCATACTTGTGGATGTTGAATGCCTGAGGCCAGGAAGTGTATGGTGCTAAAGTGTTTACCAACTATTCCTCCAATTCCAAATTATAAATTTTCCACTGTTATTCCGACTGCTTAAGATACGTAATTACCTCATTGGCGATCCATTATTACTGTGAGGAAAGTGATGTACACATCTATGAAGATTTTGTTGAAAGTCAACTTGAACTTATGAAAGAAAATGAGGCAAGATTTAACATTTTCCCTTGCCTAGTTTACTCTTGTGATGTTGTAAAGGAGGATGTTGTCAGAAGAACACTCACTAAATTTATACAGAAGAATGTTTAACCCTGCTTCCAGCTTGTGGGAATAAACCCCTCATTTATCGATCTGTTCATAAGTATTGCTAGAAGTGTGGCAACTGCGTCAGCACCGTCCTTGAGAAGTCATGCTGGGATGTCTTCTAATCCAGTTGATTTGTTGTTTGTCAATTTTTTAAGTTCTTTAGCTATATACGTTTCACTTACTTGGGAAAGTTTGAAGTTGTTTGAGGACGACAGCGCGCACTCTCTTTGTGTCAAATGGTGCATGTTTATCAGCTGTTGCGTTAATTATTTCGGCGAATGCATTCGTCAAATTAAGTGGTTTGTAAAGCAAGCAAATGAGGATTCTTGCAGTTCGGGAGACTCATATCCAGGCAAACAGCTTCAACGTCTTTAATAAAAGCATCAATTATAGGAAATGAATTCCCCAAACTGTCCAAAAGTTGGCAAAAAGATGAAAAATTTTCAGCTAAGACGACATTTATTTTAAAACGAGGAAGTGAATCAAGCCTAAGCCTAGAGTTAATTCTATAATTTGAATGTAGGCAAACTTCATTAAATTAAAAGCTAGCTCTGCTAAGTCAATATTATTTGTATTATGAAATGGAAATGATTCTGTTTGGCAACCTAAACGTATCCATAAATCGTTAGTTTTAGAAAAATGCTTGTAATCTTTTAAAGACAAGTTTGTGCATTTTAAATAAAACCAACACCTGCAAATATCACATTCAATACTCCTACAGTTATCTCGAACACATTTTAAACAGTTCTTACATTGTGAGTAATTATTTGCCATAATAATAACATTATTAAAGTGCAAAGTTCAAAGAGATGAAGCTCTATCGGATCTGTTAAATAACTGTAGGGTCATGTTGAGTGGCAGAGGGATGTCTACTTATCTGTTTCCTTAGCTTCGCTAGGTCCGCCTTAGAGTCGATATAAATTCGTCTTTTGATCTAGGCTTCTTTAATGTAAATTCTTCCGTTTGAAATTGAGACGGTATGAAGTATAAACTCTTTTTCAAACTTTAGGCAGGACCTAAAGAGTTTTTTTGTGTCCCTCTCAGACTCTCAGACACAAAAATTGGGTTTGGTTCCCCGTCAGCGTATTCTTCTCCGATGTCAACATAAGACTTCAACGACTTGTTTTCCAAGCACACATGCTTGTTCTGCTCCTCAAGCTGATTCAACTTTCTTTGCATTTCTTCGTATTTTATCCGTATGTTCAAGTCTGACCATATCAAAATAGCAGTCGAAGCTCAAACCAACTACCTGAAATAGTAATGTCCACTCACAGTAAAGCTTAGTTGGCATCCAATCAGAACCATCCATATGTTCAAGTTTTACCATATCAAAATAGCAGTCAAAGTTCAAACCAACTACCTGAAATAGTAATGTCCACTCACAGTAAAGTTAAGTTGGCATCCAATCAGAATCATCCATATATTCAAGTCTTACCGTATCAAAATAGCAGTCAAAGTTCAAACCAACTACCTGAAATAGTAATGTCCACTCACCGTAAAGCTAAGTTGGCATCCAATCAGAATCATCCATATGTTCAAGTCTTACCATATCAAAATAGCAGTCAAAGTTCAAACCAACTACCTGAAATAGTAATGTCCACTCACCGTAAAGCTAAATTGGCATCCAATCAGAACCGTCCATATGTTCAAGTCTTACCGTATCAAAATAGCAGTCAAAGTTCAAACCAACTACTACTGCAGTTCGTTTGCTGTGGGCTTACTTACAGATACAGATTTCTGTAGCTTCTTCGAAACTTGTAAACTAAAATGGCCGAACTGATCTTGCCAGACCCTGAGCCCCTCGACCAAGCTCGTGCAGGCCCCTGGACCGACCTCGCGGGGAACCCAGGCCCTTTGACCAACCTCCTGTGAATCCCTGGCCCCTGGACGGACCTTGTGCAGACCCCGGAGTATGTAATGGAGCTAGTGTGCCGTGGCTGCGGAGGACAGGATGAAACTCGTAGATGCATGAATGCTGCTTTTTTTCTCAGCTCAACAAGCAGCCAAGGTGATGGCATCACTGCCACTCAGATCTTTGAGCAGCTAGATGTTGAAGTGTTGTAGC
>JANVCF010015569.1:10599-26018 GCA_025388745.1 Hydrozoanthus gracilis
GTAACTGATGACTGATAGCCTTCTGTAAAATCCAACTTGAATATTTTCAGTTTTTGCAGTTTTGCAGTGAGCCTCCTATAATATCTGATTTTAATATTTTTTGCAGTTTTCGCAGATTTCACAGTGAGCCTTGGGTAAAATCTAATTTGAATACTTTGAAGTTTTCGCAGATTTGGCATTGAGCCTTGGGTAAAATCTAATTTGAAATTTTCGCAGATTTTGCAGTTTTCGTTTATCTCGCAGTGAGTCTTCTGTAAAATCTAATTTGAATATTTGGCAGATTTTGCAGTTTTTGCTAATTTCGCAGTGAGCCTTCTGTAAAATCTAATTCGAATATTTCGCAGATTTTGCACTTTTCACAGTGAACCTCCAGTAAAATCTATGTTGAATATTAGTAGAACAGAGCTTTTCTCTACTTGAGTAGCGCAGATTTTGTAGTTTCAGCAGATTTTGTAGATATTGCAGACTTGGTTGCAGGTCTTATAGCTATGTTTTGAGCTCTCAGATGTAGTAAAGCAGAAACTCCAAAAATTGCAAAGTCTGCAAAATATGCAAAATCTGCGAAATTTTGCAGGTTTTTTATTTTCAGCAGATTTTTCATAAGCATGTGAAAAATCGCAGATTTTGCAATTGCATGCATTTGTAGACACAAATGAGCATTACCAGGGTTACACGCAGTCACCGGGTGCTCTTTTGCTGGAAAAGGGTGACAGTTGTAAAAGGAAAAGTTTTTTTGCTGATTTTGCGCAGACCCAGGGAGCGCGGACCTGGGCCAACGTAAAGTTGCTGGTGCGCAGATCCCGGCTCTTGGACCGACCTCGCGCTTGCCCTGGTCACTAGACCGCTCTAACTTGGACATTGGAACCCCTGGACCGATCTCACGTGGGACTCGGGACTCTTGGCCGTTCTTGTGCAGACCCTAGGCCCCCGGACCAATCAGACTAAGGCTAAAACAGACTGAAACTGATACGGAGGCTGAAGTTTATAGTGGGGTTAGGACTTTTGCTGTAAATGAATTTCATATTTTAATTGAGACATAATAAAGGAGTATAACTATGACTGAGTTTAGGACAAGGACATGCGGGGGTAAACTGAACTTAAGTACATCATATAGTTTTGAGTGAGGCCTTGCCCGGCACTGGAAATGAGGAAAAATCCAAGTCTCGCCGATATAGTTCTAATTATACAGGTGCCATTCAAGGACAATGTTATTCAGATTAGGTTTAGAGTCGAACTGTGGCCAATCGAGACAGGACTGGGGCTTGGACATAATCTGGACAAAAACTCTAAATAGAGATTTGGAGGTAAAGAATGAGACTTGAGATTTTGCAAACATTTGCATGAGCAAACATGATGCAATTATTGCGTTTACTTAAAGTAAACCTACAGAAAAGATGTTGAACACCGTACTTTCTCGGCCACATTTACTCAAGCAAGAAAATAGGTCTTCACCGCCTTTGCTATAGGTTTACTAGAGGTTTACGCTATACTTGCATCGTATTTGCTCCTAGCCTCCTCGCATACGTTTCTGTGTCACTCCTTATCAGCAGTGATACCGAAACTCTGCAAGGAGGCTAAATTAAAAGGAAATCCAATATTTTCGTCCAGTGTAAAGTTATCCCTGATACTAAAAATGGGGATTGAGTTTGAGATGAAGGTCATGTAGGTAATGAGACAGAAAAAGAAATGCAAGCAGATAGAATCACTTTTTTAATACAAACTTGTAACAAAGTTTCATTCAGTTGTTTTTAATAAAAGTATCTTTTTGATGTGTAGTTTACAAGGTATTGTCTTGCAATATTGCTGGATAATCATCTTGTGTTATCTGTAATACAAATTTTTGAAGGCTGTTATAAATACGATACAAAGCGCTCTGCGCCCACTTTTGTACACCAAGCCATTTCCATTTTTTTTGAATACCAAAATAGTTCTTCACTCACCCGAGGCACAATAAACTCGAGGCGAAGTATTGTTTCTACTGCTTCAAATTAATACATTTCATGTTAGTTGACATTGCATCCTTACAATGAATCAGCGAAGAGTTGTTGCAATGAAGACATTTTGTAATCACAAACACACAAAAATAAATGAATAAATAAAGGAGAGAAACATGCACCAGTTTACTGTGGTTTTTGGAAACGAGGCTAAGTAGGCAAGCTATTAAGCAGAAACTAACCACTCAGAAGCTATACTTTTCTAATCGGTTAAAGAGAACAGTACCAAAAACATTTTTTTTGATGCAAAAATTTAGGTTGTTATCATTAAACAGCCAGAGGATGATAAAATGATAAAGTTTAAAGCGTTTCCTTCGAAAGTTTCGTCAGTAGCTGTTAGAGTATAACACATTTCGACAAAGTACGGCGGCTGTTGAAGCTCTGGGAAAAAACACCGTTTACTTTTGAAATTTTGTTCTTAAAATCAGTTTTTTGTCGATGTTAAAGAATACACCTTTGAAAATAAACAATTGATTCCAATTTTCAACTAACGAATTGTTAACCCATATTTTCACAAAATAAGCTTTGAATAAAAACTGAAACGAAGACTTTAAGTGGTTTTGGCTATAGCGCCACTATTGAGTCTTCTGTTGCCCTAGGAACCAGTTTGATCAAACTTCAGTGTGTTATTTCAAATGACGTTAACAAAATAAAGTACACGCAAAGTTTTATTGCCAATTTTTTAGTGGTATCAAAACTAGTAGGTGGTTGAAAAGACAGAGGGGAGCTGTTGACCCCCTTTCGTCGACGAATTCGCTACGAAACAACCTTGGCTGTTTAAGGGTCACAAAACGTTTAAGGTTTTACAAGACGTTGCTTGTAATTTAATTGTATTCAGGCTAACAAACAAGAGAACGTTTTTGAACAGAAAACAATCAAAACAGGAGTGGGCTTAGAATTGGTTCGCACTTCACCTCCTAGCCTCGAGTTTTGCTGTGAAGTACGTGCAGTTTGAAGTATTGGTTTTCGGCAGAACGTACAATTATGCTGTTTGATACCAAGGCTTAGAAAAAACACGAAAAAGTGTCATTGGGCCATTTCTTCGTATTTGAAAAGGTTGTGATAGGGCCATTTCTTCATATCTGATTCTATGATGAAAATATGTCAAAGTTAGCCCGTAGGAACATTAATCAAGGTGTACCGTTGGTTATAAAAAGAGAAACAGTAAGTTAAAAATACATATGAGAACTGAACACAAACTGTGTATTTACCTTTTCGACACACTCATCCGGAAAAAATCGGCGTCATGTCATCACGCCTGACTAGAATAAAACAGTAATTTAGTTTTGGGTAATTTCCACTTCAAAAACAATGCTCGAGAATCAACCAATTTTATGTGTCACAGTTCTCATCTCATGCCAACGAATGTTTTGACTGATCGAGTTGTACTAAATTATAACTGAAATTAAATAGCTTATTGGAAAAATCCTACGCGAGTACGACGTTTCGGCCGTCTCGCACAGCCTTCTTCAGGTTTCTGCCGGGTTTTTTTTCAGGATTTATCCAGTAAGCGATTTAATTTCAGTAACTCAGTAACAAGTGTTCTCAGTTCGTTTCTTCCGCGTTACCATATAGGTGCAACGGCGCAGTTACACACTTCCAGGCAAACGTTTTTGTTTCTTGTCCCTGTGTCAAGTTTAGGCCAGCACCTTCGGACTTTCAAGTAGACCAAAAGGCTATGATCTTATTACGTTCCACATGCAGTACGCGCAGAATCAAAGACGACGATCTTTCGTGGGAATCCTCTGTACTTTATACAGTCCGCGTAGAACTGAAAACTATGATCTTTTGGGGGTATCCTTTGCGGGTTCTACAGTCCGCGAGTAGAACCGAAGGCTATGATCTTTAAGGAGAATCCTTTATACGTTCTACAGTCCGCGAATACAACCGAAGGCTATGATCTTTAAAGAGAAGCCTTTGTACGTTCTACAGTCTGAGTTTTACCGAAGGCTTTGATCTATTGGGAGAATCCTTGATCATTCCCGTGCCCGCGAGTAGAACCAAAGGCTATGATCTTCTGGGAACACCCTATCTGTTTCATGGTCCAGTGGATATGCGCGCTCTTGGCTTGTGCTCACGCACTTGCGTTAGAAGTATGGAACGTGGGACATTCCAAAACAATCGTCATACATATATCTTTCTTAAGAACTCTCTAACAAATAACTCAAGTTATCTCTTTACTCGTATTGATGGTTTCTTTTTCATTTCAAAAGTTTCCTTTCGTGAGCCCATCATTTTACTGTTATGAGGTTTTGAGTGTGTCATGACCCCGTTTTGAAATGTTTTTTCACCAGCTTCATTTAATGTTTGTGTTTTTAGGTTCTCATTAGGCTCCTTTTCATTCATGCTAACAGAGTTTCGTTTTTTCTCTGCAAGCGATTCTTCCTCGCTTGAAAACTCCATCGATTCGATAAGGTCGTTGATCTCCGCCTCCTCCCGCAAGTTGTCTGGGTTGCCTGTGGCGTTACTAATTTGAGTTTGAACCGGCGAGGAACGGGCGGAGGGAACTGGTGACGATCGGGGCGAAGGCAAAGGTGTAACTTGGACTTCAACAACCTGCCAAAATCACATTTCAGTCAGAACTTTTTAATTGCTGCAGCTTACTAAGGCTTTGGCAAGTGTTTAGTTTTTATAGGAATATTTATGCAAGGGGGCGAGAGCTGAAAATGGGGAATGGCTGGAGTTCACAAAGGGGGAGTGGCAAGGGAAGGGTACGGATATAGATAGGCTATAGGTTATTTTATATAGGCTAAAAGCAGGAACGTTCAGTTATTGTTCGGTATTAGGCTTTTTTACCACGTGGTTAGGATGTAACACAGTGTTTGTAACAAGGCAACGAACGAAGAAAAAAGAAAAATTAAAAAAATGTTAAAAAATATCGCTCAATATAAATAACTTATCATTTTGTTGGAAAATACCATAGCTCTCTGATATCTTTTCTGTTCGATAAACGTTGGACCAATCATGATATCAGTAAAGTATGTGAAAGTTTTATTTCTGTCAATCTTTTAAAGTAACAACAAATAACACTATTAGTAGAAAAAAAATCCATCATGCAGCAATAAGTATTGTATGTATGGGAGAAAATTTGACAGAACTGTTTAGCCTGATCGTTTAAAATATTGCACCTTTAAACATTTATTTCGAAATGGACACAGCCGGTACATATGTGTTTTAAAACATTTCAATTGTTGCCAAGGAAACTGGTTGCTATCGAAACCAACGATATCAATACGACTCAGTGTAATTATGCTTCAATCACAGAATTACATGGAGGCTTCTAGTAATTTTTGGTTGTTCGATCCATTAAAATTGATTCTTAGTTGTCGAATAACCGACGATTTTCTGATATTCAATAATTATCAATCCAAAGTAGTTATATAAGCTCTATTGCTCTAGAAACAATATAACTTACAGTTGAGTTATTTTTCTGTGTCAGAAACTCGCCTCTTAAGTTTTATTGGCTTAAATATTAAAAAAAAAATGACTGAAATACAAGTCGGATAAAAGGCGTAGTCGTAGACACATATCAGAGCATGTCGTTGAACAGACTAAGGTATGACTTCAAACTGTTAAGGCGCCAAAGTTCTGTTGAACAGCCACCAGCCGCTCGCTAAAACAGTTTGATAAACAGAATGCTAAAAAGGGAAACACGTTGCAGTCAAATTAATCCTCGAAACATTGAATTAGTCACTTTCAAAAGGAATAAATTTGAAAATTTGAATAAGAATCGCTTTGCGCAAGTTTCCTTTTATTTGTCCAAGTGCTATTTTCTTCAAAATGCTAATTCCCATTCAACTTGCAGGTGCCTTGTTGAGGTTCGCTTTTAGTCATTACGCAAAGTGAAAAGCAAATTGACAATTGGAAACTCTCTTAACGTATTTGAGCTCTGTTATCATATCGAAATTTTAAGATCTGAGATTCACAGTGACTTTCCCTCCTCCATTTTCACAAAACGAGATTGCTGTGTTTTTTGTTTAAACAAACAAAATTACCGTCTCCTGCCGAACTCTACTCCAGCATGCACTCGAGTGAAAAGCAGTTGTTTTCATTTAAGCTCCGACAAGCACGTAAATAATTGAAGACCTTTAATATATGTGCGAGTGTTCAATAAAAAAGCACCAAAACTGTCATCCGCGACGACAACAATAGCAATGATAATTTTTTTAACTACAATGTCAGACAACTTTTATGAATAGACTTTTAATTCTGTGTAATGACTCGGATGTTTTCTTAAAAAGACGCGGCTAAAACCATCATCGTAAAATGAATTACGTTGTTAAACCCTTTAATGAGCGATTAAAAATTGGCAAGTTGTTAGCGATATTTTCGTTCTACTTTTGCAGCCGTAAAAAGCGCGCCAATAAGATTGTACGGACAATGCTGAAGTGAAGTTAACTTGCTGCGCCAACCTCTTATCATTACATATTAATGAGTATTTAGTTACTGTAGTTGCCATAACTTCAGTTTTAGCTTGTTTTATTTGATGAAAATTTGCCCACTTCAACAGAGCCCTTTAATGTCCTATCTGGCTGGCAATACAAGATTAAAAAGAAAGCTATTCTGCGCTCTAAGCACATAATCAATCCGCTAATAGCTCTTGACAATTATCTTAATGAGGTATTAGCATAAAGCGTCGTGCTGTTTCACTTACCAAAGCGTTTTTAGTGTTTTGCCTTGTTTCGAATACATCACAGTGATCGTCCTGAGTCGCGTTTTCATTTTCTCTTTGAATGGGATTACATCCTTCGTTTGTGCCAAGGTTATTATGTGAATTTGGAGTTGAATCATTGACTCCCGTTGATGTTAAAATTTCCTCCTTACTGTCTTTATTACCTATGATCAAACTGTTCTTTGGAGAAATTTTGTTTTGAAATAGCTTTGGTTTTGTTGATGGTGAATAATTGTCAGTCTCAGTTTCCTTCTCGCGCGATAAATGAAGGACCGGTGTCGGGCCATGAAATTCTACTTTTTCTGAAGACTTGCTTCGGTCGATAGTTGAGGCTAATTTAGGATGTTGCCCTCCAGGGCGAATATCGTCGTGGGACAAACCCATGTTGTCCCTCGCAACCTGCGCGTTTGTGCCCATTTTGTACCCCAACTTTTTAAGAGCCCTAGAGTTTAGGTTTTCCACCCTTATGTTTCGAAGCGCCTCAAGTGGATCGGCGACAATATTTTTAGTTTTCTCCTCAATAACGCTGCTAATAGATACAATGACACCAGACATTATTGCTAATCCAATCACCATGTACAACAAGTTCAAGAATTCTAATGTGACAGCTCTTCCTTCGTCTGCCTTGCGGTCTTGCTTAACCTTTTTAGGTACAAAATCACCAAAACCAATTGTGGTTAAAGTCACAAAGCAAAAGTACACGGAGTCGAAGTAACCCCATTCCTCAATTTCCGCAAAACCAATAGCTGGCAAGAAGATAATCAGTAGCAAGAAAACAAATGCAACTATAGCTGTTTTGATTTCCAGTTTTTCAGTCTCGCGGTTATAAACTCGACGGTCGAATTGTTTTAATCCTGACTGGATGAACTCAGATATTCTATTTCCCACGGATCTCAAGGTTAAACCAGTCAATGGGATACCAAATAACGCGTAGAAAATGCAGAGAAGTTTTCCCCAGAATGACTTCGGAACAAGATGACCATAACCTGGAAATTAAAAATAGAAAATTGTGAAATTAAACCTTTGAAAAGTGTCATTACGCGCGTAGCTGTTAAAACAAATCAAATGCCCTCTTTGACGTAAATAATCACTGCTTTCTAGGTTTTTCAACTTGGATATTTCTGGTGCGAAGATCGCATAATCGTTAAGCCGAATTGTTATCAAAACCTTTCACAGACATTTACTTTACTTTATTGATTTCCTAAACAGGGGAACTAGCTAAAGTTTGACAACTGTTAAAGTAAACTACGGTAAAATTTTACAAATTAAGCTGATAGAAAAACGTCAGATCAAGTTTGTCTGTTTTAAAACTCGGACTCAACTTCAAAGCTTTTTCTTTTTCTCAAAGCAAAGTTGTAATATAACATTGACAAATTAACAAGAAAGCACTGCGGACTAATTTGAACGGCGAGTTTCGTTTTGTCAGATCATAAATATGTTTGCAACATTACTATCGTCGTATCGATGTTTGATAGATAAAATACCTGGTTTCTAAAGCCAAACGGATTCAGAGAGATTTCTTTTTGGCAAAACATCACAAAGATTTTTATTTTCGACTTCAGCGATAGCGTGAAAACAAACGATATTCGTCCAAAGAGCTCGCCGACGGAGACAAAGGTAATTCACGTATACATTAATTCGTTTCCTTGAAGCTTCCGTTTCGATGAATATTGCTCCAGCCCATATTTGAAGACCAATGTGTAATCATTGCCTTTGTTCACACTTCAACATTTGTACAAGGGGATTTTTGTTTGTTATGTGAGAAAAAAAATGGCGTGTGAATTATTAAGAAAACCCGTAGCTTGCCCGCCAGTTTTATTCTTTATCGAGAGACAACTTAGAGATTTTATTCTGGTGCACTAATTTTAGGTTAAAAGTACTTTTCAAGAAACCAAAATAAAACTTAGTTTTACAATAAATGTAAATTGAACCATTCAAGAATATTTACGACCGAAACACCGCATGTCATTTCCATAACGCGTCTCATTTCTTTCTGCCAAGCAATATTTAAGTTTTGTATATTCAAAAATATTTTTAATAAACCTAGCTGTCGGACATTAGGCTTTGGCTTTTAATGCTTTACTCCTCTGGAATGTTTATTTGCTAGAATTAAACGAAAGAAATTCTTCAATCTTAAATAGAAAGAGGTGAAATCTTATTTCATTTAAGCGAATTCCTTCTGACAAATAATCAGTTTGAAGAAACTCTAAATGGAAATTTGCGCTGTCCCCTGCCAAGAAAGAGTAGTCAATAGTTAATAGTTTCGCTATTTATATTTGGTTGGCGAAGAAACTCACGACTGCGTTCCTTTAATATCAGTATCAATTTCATTTCCTCGTTTCTTCAAAGCGCCGTCAACTAGATACTCGCAGGAACTTTGGCTACACGCGGCCCCGTTGAGTTATTTCCACGCAACTAAAGAGAGTATTTATAATCAAGTCGTCGCTTCTAACATTTCAGCTTTCGGCTAACATGTAAACAGAAAGATAGAAAGGAGAAACTTTCTTTCTTCCACGGTAATATCAAGCACTAATGTTGTTTTCTGTTTTTCTTGTTAAACCACAAAATGCCGCGTAGCTTTTAATATTAAAAGGGCATTGGATTCATACGCTAACAAATTTCAAAGCTCAAGCAGAATTACAATTTTCTACAGATGAGGTTAGAGCTTGTTACAATATTATGGCTTCCACTGTGCGTTTCTTTCTTTGTGGTTCGGTGTAATATGGCTTTAAAAGAAGAAAACAAAAACACACAAAGTGGTTTTAAAACACTCTTCTGAGTTGGACACCGCTCGATTCTTGGCAGGATCCCAAACTAGGTTGCCAAGGCTTACGCCGAAAAAGAAACCATAGGCGAAAAATCGCAATAGGCTGCATGTTTGAAATAAAGTTAGTTTACTTTCACAACTGAAATGCAACAACATAGCTTTATCACGACTTACCGATTGTAGTGACCACGTTTCCGGCGAAGAAAAAAGCGTCCATAAAATCCCAGTTTGTAGCCGGGTAACCGCCGGTTTCATTATATGTAATTTCATAGCCTAAATCCAGTGCATCTCTAAGGCCTAACAACAATCTATTCATATCTTCCTCGGAAATGTTGAACTTAAGGGTGAAATTTTTCCGTAGTTCTATAAATTTAAGATTATGTCGCCGTTGTTCTTCCTCAGGATATTCAATGGCGCCAAAAATTGATGCCCCAATAAGAAGATAAGCAAGAAAGAGTAAAATCCGTAATATCAGCTTTTTCGAGCTGGAACTGACTTCCATCATTGCCCTGTTTCACCATATGTGCTTTCAGGAAAATTCATATCTCCTTTTGCCAGAGTATGTTGTCGATAAGATCAACCTGTAGATTGTCAAGAAAATCAATTTGAAATTTTAAAGGCTTGGAGTAGACCTCACTTAGTCATGTTGTTCGTCAGACCTTTCGCTTGGCAGGCTGGTTTGTTGGTAAGTTTGTTCATGACAATATGGCAATACACCAAACGTGTTACCATCTTAAGCACCTGTTTCTACACCGAGCATGCGCAGCAGCGTGAAGTCAGTTCTTTGCTCGTTTTCCATTAGAAACTCAGTCGTTAATGATCGCTTTGAGCAATGGCCTAAAAAGCCAAAACTTTTTCTAATAAACTCTCACAAATTATATGTTCTCTTCTGGAGAAGTCACAAACGCAAGGAGGTGCTCAAAATTCATATTATTCATTAAATCATCGACGTTTATCGAAGGCTATCTCGCGATCACGAAAGTTCTGTTTGCATCTTTTTTGGCTCTGTTGATACGAAAACTTGTGACGTCACTCTATTCAGCGCAGCCGCTAGGTTTAATCAATTACTTTCCTAGCAAGTTTGTTTTGGTAAACTTTTCTCTAATCTTTTTCTTCGTGGACGTCTGCGGAACAATGATATTCCTGCCTGTGGTTTGCTTTGAGTTTTTCGCGACCGATTCTTTATTCACCAATAATTTAAGCTCTTGCTTTTAATTGACAATGTTGACTGTTTCACAATCAATTTAGTATTTTATTTTTTTTCTGGTTGAAATGCCAATTTTATGTTCAGTTTTGGACTCGGATAGAACTGAAGCCGTAAAAAAGCCTTAGTTACGGACCAACAGTTTTTAATAAGTCTAACAATTTTTATTGGGTCGTCTAGAAAATGTATTTATGTGTAGCTTGAGCAGAATTCGCCAGACAAAATGCTCTCTGTTGATAACTATTAACTTCAATATTAAAGTATACGGGAAGAAAAAATGACCGAAATTGCCCGCTGTTTCAATACAAGTCGGCAACTAGTTTGCTTGGCATACAACATAAGGCAACTGGTTTACGGCCGTTTTGTTTCGGCGACGCAACAATTTTCCCCCAGCACTGGTTAAACTTTTTCGACATGGAAGTATTATTTGAAAGAACAGAGCCAGCCTCGTGTATTTATCACTCTCGTTCTATGAGTTTCAGCCAAAGTGTTGTTGTAAGTTTACGTCAGTGATATTTCATTTTGAACTCAAAACTCGGCTAACAAAGCTACTACACGCAGTTTTCCCTTTCTCATTAAGCGCTAAATGAGACATACAATTCTATTGATCTTTCTGTATCTAATAAAGATTTTTTTATTTGGACTTTCTGCAAAAAAACACGCCATAAGAAATATCGATTTTCTGATTCAATATTCCCTCAGGCCTCTGTTGCTCCGGTTACAAACAAACTCAAAAATCGTCTAGATCGGCAGATGTTACCATGACAACACAACGGTCAGGCGAGACTGGTCGATATAGAGTAAAGTTTCGCCGTGGGTGCGATAGATTTTCAAAGCGGAAGCAATGATACAATAGCAGTCAAAAAAGCGTTATTCAGTGAAAGAAGGAAATATTAAAACCAGCACTTTCACGCGTTACCACTAACTGTTTTCAACAATGTTAAAGAGTCGACCAATAAAAGCAAGGAAATTTAATTCCCAAAATTCAAAACTTTTAAAAGTTTTGTTAAGGAGTTGTTGTTTTAAGGCCAAATGAAGTTTGTTTTGAGATGATTATTCAAATTTGAACAAAACGTTTTGTTGATTGCTTGATTCAGCGGGATTTGCTGTCAGAAAAACGTTGAAATAAATGGCTTATCGCAACATGAATCGGCTTTGCGACTCAGCAAAACTAATTTAAAGTGAACTTCACGATCTCTCTTACAGAACAAAGATGGAATATTTTTCAATCACTCTCAAACTGATATTGATTCTAAGTAAATACTTGTCAGAAATGTAAAATTTAGTCAAACGTCTTGTACGAGACAAATGCTTTCGCGGTCGCTCGTTCAACTAACACTGAAGCCTCTAGTTTTTATTCGTCTCTATGATTTGCCGAAGCAAGCCTACATGTAACTCCAAATTCAAATATTCTCACAATGAAAGAAGACGCGTACATGTTGAACTTTAAATTACAACTGTACTGCACTTTAATTAGCTACAGATAGTAATTAAGCTTTTCATTCTGAACTTTCAGTTGGCGAGCTGTAATAATTTTTAAATGGAAGCAATTTAGTTCGGTGAAAATGGCAGACGCAAAGCATTTTATCACAAAACGGACATGTTTTTTTACATTTCAGGTAATAGTAGTTGATACTCTGCAATTTTCTGCACTGTTTGGTAGCAATATAATGCTTTGAATGGGGACTTTCGGCTGTTTTAACAGTCTTTTATAAGTTGGAATTTTGTGTTTATGCCAGCTGTGTGTGGCTAATAAGTTGCGAACCTCCCTCACAATAAGCTCGTAAATAAAGCTAAATCTAAATGAAATTGATATAGGAATGTATGTCGGTAAACTAGTCGGCCTTTGCCTGTTTAGATTTGTAATTTGGATATGTTAAAAAAATTAAAAGTTGGCAGCCTTTTTTATTGGTGTCAATTTTAAAGAAAAACACGATAAGTGTACCGACTTTCGAGATGTTACGGAGTCTGAAATTAACTGAATTATCCATCCAGTTGCACTTGCAGTTGAATAAGTTTTAGATTAATATATGTCACAAAATAAGCTGCAGCTTAATTAAAACCATTTATAACGTAAGAGAAATATTTTCCCTCAAATTCATAACACACAAGACAAATAAAAGTTCGCATCTGCCATTCCCCGAGCAACAACTAAAGCAGATATTTTTTACTCCTGCAATTAAAGGTTTGCCCCACTAGAAGTTGTTTGACCCCCGGGTTCGTCTAAGCTTTAGTACACCTTTAAAGAAACATGGCCAAGTCAATTTAAACATGTACGAAATGAAATTTATATAGTCAAAACTGCACCAGTTAGAGAAAAAAAATAGACAAAAATGCAAAATAGTTCGCCTGAGTCTAGTGTGTTAAAAGGCTTTGACTTTGTTGAGCAACCATACAACCAGCTGTTTAAGATGAAGGTCGCTTTAATTCCAAGCCTTTTAGCTGACGACATTCAAGATAGTACTACTCGATAAATATACTGTCTCACTATCTCTACTCTCAAAACGAAGGGACCCTAGGAAAAAAACGATTTTAAATGTCTGTCAGACAGTTTTTTAGAACCGTTTTAAGAAAGAAGGTGCATGTAATTTAATGTGAAAAAAAACCATCTGTACTCACAGTAGCTAGATAATCATGCTGTTTCGACTGGTATTTGTTTTTCAATTTTAATTTCAGTTTGAAAAAAGAAGGTCAAACCGGATTTGTGCTCTATCAACTACAAACTTGCGGAGATTCTGAAAAATTTTAGTTTTGGACAAGAAACACTTTTCAAAAAAAAATCGTCCGAAAATGTTAAAAATCCCGTTCCGTGCAAAACTTTTGGTTTGTTTTCCTAGATAACGATGTATTTGTTAACTGACAGGGTTTGTTTTACATTTGTCCGGTGTAATCTACAACCCATTGCGATTCTCCACTTGGTTCTAACCAAACAACACGGCGATGCAATTGTCAAAACTCGAGTCACCGTCAATTAACGCGACATCGTCTTCTGTTCTCATTATAACCCTGTTAAACGACTGAAAAAAAAGCCGGCTAGGCAAGGATAAAATTTATATCTATAACAAGGCAAGGTTGAATTCAGTTGTATAAAATGCGATTGCCTTGCCGATTTAATTTGCGTTTGGGACGTTGTCTATCTCAGTTTAACCTTGCCTCGATACGGAATTAAACTTTTCCCTTGCCTAGTCTATTCTTGCCTAGCCGATTTTTTTCTTCAGTGTGTAAATTGGGTTATTGTCTAGATTTGTAGGCGTCTAAGGTAAATGCATGGTCGCTCGCTCAGTGTTAGGTTATTTTGAACAAGTTCTTTCAGACAAAAAAAGGTTTCAGGTTTGCTCGTGTTCATGGAGTATTTTGTCCCTGAGCGGCACAAATTGAAATAGAGAGCCGATGGTTCCGCCTGTTTACTGTGCTTAGCAACAGTGAAGGCTCTACCTGCACCCACTATACAACTAAAGTGCTCAGTGAAGCTTTTAGTTTACTCAAAGTAAACTCTTGGTCTTCGTCCATCGTGGCCTATTTTCTTTAACAAATTAAGAGGCACAGATAAGCTTTTTATTATACTGTGCCGGGTAAAACACGACAGAACAGAAGGAATTCAGAGTAAAACACAACGAGCCTTGGTTTTAAAAACTTTTTGCTACTTCGCAGAGCCGAGTAAATCGCAATTTTTTTCCAATGAAAACGTTTTTTGCCTACTCTTGCAACCATGTCGATAAGAGGTAATGTGCCGAAAATCCGTAAGATACGCTTTTTCTTTGTTTTATACTCTGAAAAGATATGGATTTTATGACCAATCAGAGCGCGCAATCTCAAATCTATAGTTATAACTAAGAATATAACACAGACATTTTAAAGTTAACGTTTCGTATATTTGCCTTTCACTCACTGCATGAGCTAAACGAACAACAATTGGGAATGTTTATAATGCGTGAAATGAGATCTAGAAGCGTGGGCGACCTGCTTTACTGGCTGATTTGCATGTACTTATGAAAGGACCATCGACACCCGGCGACTAAATGGTGCCGCGGTAAGGCACCACGTGATTAACGCTATTGCCAATGTAACAGTTAGGGCCAAAAATCGTACTGTACTGGTGGAGAGCTAGGCGGTTTCATGACTGGAGTAAATTACATCCATTGTACAGTAACAAAGAAACGTTCTTCCATGCTGATGCCGGGGACCAGATAGCTATCTTGTACTTGACGTGTTCAACTGTAATAAGACGGGTCGTCTTCACCTTCTCAATGCTAGCTGCAACAACTGTCTTAGCGTCTTTACTTCTCAGCGAGACTGAGAGACGTTCGATCTTACAGTAAACTGCCTGCAGTTTTTAAGGTTACGGTACAGTTTGAATTAGCAGGTAAACATCCCAGGGAGGGGTGTACGTACTCCGGGGTCAAAAGAGTAGGGATGACCGTCGGAAAAGTCCCCGAAATACACTAAAAGATACCATGAGGGATAAAAGTTTTCCACCCTAAAAGTGCTTTTCGGTTTTAAAATTACCCTGAAAAATACCAATTGAAAGCTGAAATTTTTCCCTGAGTAGCTAGTGAGTCGGTGCTAAGTTCCCTCGTGTTGTGCTGAGCGTGATGTGCATTGAACTTAAGGCGCGCGCGTAGTAGAACGTCCGCTAAAGGACGTTTTTTAAAACTTCTTATCCGAGTACGCACGTTTGCTGAAACACGGGACTGCAAGCAGTCCAACAGCTCGGCGTTTGTAATCCCTAAAACATACCAGGCTCTTGGTTTAACACCGGATTTCTTTTTATAACCCCTACCT
>JANVCF010015792.1:0-14339 GCA_025388745.1 Hydrozoanthus gracilis
CACGCACTCATCAGGATGAGTGCGTGAGCACGAAACTCGGAGTAGCAGAAACCTTGTCTCTCTGTTTTCTCAATTTGTATGTGATAAGATATATATTTTAATTCACTCTCCCAGATGAGGTTTTCAGAGTAATCTTACAGATATGAACTATTTCACTAACTTTTTTTTTATTGGTAGTAAAATAATTTGAATTGTAAGAAAAAAAAAAAGAGCTGGGGAGAGGGATATACATATAGGTATAGATATATTTGACCCCTCTCTATTGCTTAAGATAAAGGATAAGCTGATATACAAGATTGTAAAATATGCAAGTTAAATGAACAACACTCAGAATGGAGTGCTTGTTAATATTGACCTCACTAGCTAGACTGTCTAAGCTGTCTTATCTAACACAAGGTTTCAAATGGTTGGTAAGAACTCAAAAATATAAGCATTTGAAAAATCTATATATGTTACAATGTAATCATAATTTTGTGATAAAAACTACTCAGGAAAATCGTTTTCCTGTACGCAAAGTTTTTTTGTAAACAGTTTCGTTCTTCTCAAACGAGACTCGTTACTTGATAGTAGAAAAATTTACTCAAAAAAAAATAGCTAGCGATTGATTCTAAGAACCAGACTTTACAAATTTTGCTCCTTAACCTCAGCATGTTTTTGCCGTTTTTGTTCCTCTTATGTTGAGTTCTTACCCGGATGTGCAATGCCACATTACTTGATAGTAACAGACCCTCTCTTCAATCTTTGAGGCCGAGACACAGACTAATGTGTTGGTAATCTTTCCAATCTAGGAACCATATTTTGTACGTACCCGGTTACGAGAAAAGAAATGCTTTTGATATTCGTTTTTGTGCTTTCATAGACTATTGATTGGTTCAAACAAGCTGGAGATTTACAGCTACTGTACTTACTCTTTTATTTTCAAAGGTTCTGGAAGCAGGGTTACTGGCGAAGCCACCTTGGACACCGACCCTACCATATTAGGTGAGGAAGTGCTGCGTTGTGCAGCCTTCTCGTTTTTTTAGCGGACATACGCAAGTACTGGCGCAACAGAGTTTCGACACTACTTACGTTAAATGCTTTCGTACTTGGGATTTCAACACAGTTAACCAATTAAACGCAAACACATCAGAAACTTAGCGCAAAGTATGCTTACACGGTAACGTGTTGATGTAGTTTACGTAAGATTACCATAACGTAATTTCCCGTGAATGTTGCTTTCCTCCACCAGTGCTCTTTACGTGGTAGACCTTAAACGGTTCCGGAGTATCGCAGCAGGTGATCGCCTCCGCGGTCAATATCAGGTATGACTCATCAACCTCAAGGTCAATATTAGGATATTGTTTCCACGGTTTCTTTCCTCCTGCAGGGTTAATACCAAATTGACAATTGTGTTTAAGATTGATTAACACAGAGTTAATTTCAAGAGTAATCCCGTTAGTGTTTATGACTAGGTGTGTGATTTAACCAGGTGTCTGATATAACCAAGTGTATGATATAACCAAGTGTATGATATAACCAAGTGTGTGATATATCCAAGTGTATGGTATAACCTGGTGTGTGGTACAACCAAATGTCTGATATAACCAAGTGTATGATATAACTAAGTGTGTAAGATATCCAAGTGTATGATATAACCAGGTGTGTGATATAACCAGGTTGTGTGATATTACGAGGTGTATGATATATCCAGGTGTATGAAATAACCAGGTGTATGATATAGCTAAGTGTATGATATAACCAGGTGTATGATATAAATTGGTGTGCGATATTACCAGGTGTTTGATATAACCAATGTATAATATAACGAGGTGTAAGATATAACCAATTGTATGGTATAACCAGTTGTATGATATAACCAGGTGTATGATAGAACCAGGTGTGTAATATAACAATATGTTTGGTAAAACAAGATATAAATAAATACCAAGTATGATTCAGCATTTTAACTCGTTTATTGTGTCAGTATTAGGAAGAAGTATCCAGGCTTCCTAACCATCTGCTAGAGCATTACTAGGAAAGATTCACGGGTTAGGTACTTACTTTCAAGTAACTTGCTGGCAGTTTCTGGTTTTAACGAGAAGAGAAAGTATCAAAATCAGAATATTGTAATGCCTTAGATGAACATACAACTCTAGAGGCCAAAGAACTGAAGTCTTGTTGGCTTCCACTATTTCTCCAGACACTAGTACAGAGCCCGTGCATCCAGTTCCCCCACGGTTGCCCTTCCCTACTCCACCCCCTCGAAGTACGAGGCCTTTGGTTAGATTGGTTTGGAAGACTTTTTACTCCCAACTGAAAGTCAAACGCTCAGTCTCCCATCCCATCTGTAGAACACATCTTATGCTCAAAGTGTTCTTCTATGTACGTGTGTTTGCTGATGCTGCTGTTTCACCGTTACCTTATTGGTTTTAATTCTATTTATCCCTTAGGGTCTCAGTCAAGATCCAAACAGCCTGGCCAACCTAGATCAGGTCAGCAAGTTTCTTAACCACCTTAGTTCGCCTTATAGACCATGTTCGTAAATGGCGGAGGTTTTGATATTCTTTTGTCTCAATTAAAACTAGCCCTACTAGACTCGTTCTCGAGTTTTGTTACCCAAAACGTACCTAGTAGGGCTGTTTTGAATGCAGGCAAAACAGTTTTGAAATCGCCAACATTTATGAATAAGGTGTATTTTATCGCTCCAGTTACCACTGAACTAATCACTGTAATTAAGCGCCACGGTATAAGTAGTGTTGTTATCATCAAAACTTGTTGCTAACATCGTTTTTATGATAGTTGTTTTATCACCATCATTACTGTTGTTATCATCAGCATTGCTGTTATTATCATCATTATTACTGTTATTATCATCGCTACTGTTGTTATCATCATTATTACTGTTATTATCATCATCATTACTGTTATTATCAACATTACTGTTATTATCACCATCATTGCTGTTATTATCATTGTTGTTACTATTATTATCATCATCATTACTCTTATCATCATTATTACTGTTATTGTCATCATCATTACTGTTATTATCAACATTATTACTGTTATTATCACCATCATTACTGTTTTTATCATCATTGTTACTGTTATTATCATCATTGTTACTGTTATTATCATCATTGTTACTGTTATTATCATCATTGTTATAAATAAGGATTATACTTTAATTTTAACGACAGGACTTGCCAAACAACATGATTCATCAAGTGCCAATCAAATCCCTACCACAAGAGTGGCTCTGGTGTGAAACGTGGTGCGACGACTATTCCAAACAGTTTGCCAAGACTATCGACCTGGTATTGTTAAAAACCCATTCGTCAAAATAAGTATTGCTTTGAAATGCTATAGAATCTAGGGCAGGCTCGTTAGCTGATTTGGTTCACAGTTGAAGCTTTCTTCTGCTTTGAGAAATTTCAGTCAGTTTAACCAATCTTCGCAGATAATTGATATATGAATGCTAAGGAAAGAAGAACTCTTTTAGCGAGATGTGTAATGCTTTGTTTGCCGTGTTCCTCAGTGCAACAATCCAATGACAAAGGAACCCAAGTTAGAGAGAGCTAAGAGGATAGTTAAAGAGTGGCCTGAATATGACAACGAAATAAAGAAACTGCAAGAACAATATGCGACGAAACCAAGCTCAGAACCTGCAAAACCAGGTAAGCGAAAAACTTCTTTTAAACCACTTTCAAAATGTGGATCGTAAAATTAGCACTTACCTGCAATCACCATTAACTGTTATTGAAGAAGTCGTTTAAATTTACGACATAAATTGTTCTTACGATTGTTACTGACGTTAATTCTTCACTTGCTGGTGGTAAATTGTACTGAAAGCAAGTTGATGAAGAGGGGAAAGAAGAAGCTTCGAATAGCTTGAGTAGTTTTACGTAACAAGCCCAAACTGTCAAACAAGAGTCGAAGTAATTGTGGTTTTATACTTGGTTCAAGCTTCAACAGGTTCTGTGGTCGCTGTGCTTTTCGAATACGAAACTGTTGATAAATGGCATGTGATAGTGAGCGTCCTACTCAAACCATTAACAAAAACTGCTACAGTAGATTTTTCGTTTGACAAATACAAAAAGTATGAAACAGAACAGTGTTCTTTCTTTCCTGCTCCGCTTGTATCTCCTTGTACGCCTTCTTCCTTCACATTTTTTCTCCTCCTTTCTTACTTCTTCTCGTTCTTCCCTCTCTCTACTTTCCCGTCTCCCTCTTCTCCCTCTCCATTTTCTCACCTCATGCATCTCTTTTTTTGCTTTCCATTTTTCTTCCCCATTTGCTCTTTTTTTCTCTTTGACCCCTTCCCTCAGCTACCAATTTCAAACTCGAAGATGTTTTTAAGAGTGGTTTTAGTTATTTTTTGTGTCTCATTTTTTTCTGCTCTTAATCTTCGTGTTGTTTTCTTTGCAGAAGTCAAACAACGTGTGGAGCTTTAGTGCACAGCGTAAACCTCGTTCATTCACGATATTTTAAACCTTTTTCAATAAAATTGTGGTAAAATTGATATTTATAAAGAACCTTTGAGACAAAAATAAACTTGGTTTTTGATGTTGTTTTTATAGTTGTGCATTGGAATAATGTTCAGAAATGAGAAAGTCTGTTATCTTTCTTTAATTTCGTGACAAATGAATATCTCCATGCAATGCATGCAGGTGTCTGGGAACTGATTTTCACAATGATTGTGCACAAACGCATTTCAAAAATCAACAGAATTTGTACTTTAAATCTTTTAGAGTTTTGACATAAACTGTATGTTCAAGTAAAATTTAAAGAACGGCTTTAATTCAAACCGTAGCCATGGAAACAAATTTTCCAACAAGAAGGGATACTTATAATCTGTTTTGGAAGAAGCTCTCTTGTTGCTTTTACCATATGAGGTTATTAAAACAAGAGAAGCAGAACAAGAATGTGAAACTCTGAGTCTAGCGACTTTTTTCTGTCCAGTGTTGGTACAAAACAGAAAAATTTACATTAACTGACAAAAAATATAAAACTGTAGAGTATAAAATAGTTTTAAATAGATGTTTTAAAATCGTAGAACGTCTCAATTTCAGTTTTATTTGTTTATCCACATTACAAACTCATATTTTAAAAGTATCTCGCAAAACTACTAATTATTGCGGCAAGAAAGCCAAAAAGAAGTTTATCTAAGTCTGTGTGGCAAGGAAGCTCAGTGGAAGTGAGCAAGTCGCGTGGGATTGCGTGGGGACTCAGTTTCACGCGTGGCTCGTCGCTTCGAATGCGCTAAGTACGTCATGGATGAATCTTCTACTTCGACTTCGCTATCATAGAATTGTTACCCTGCAGATTTGGGTTATTATGCAATACGTATAGTTTGAAAATATTATTTTTACAGTGACTGAGTCTGCCTTTCAAGCGGAGCAAATTAGATGGCCCCTTTATTAAGGGTTTCGTTTTTAATAGGAAAAACGAGAGATGCCATCCGTTGGTTTCAAAGTTTGGATATTGTTAGTTTAAATTGAAAAAGGGTTTCCGCAACCCAACTTTTACCTCTGTTATCCCTGGAGTTTGGTAAGGTATAGCATCCAAAATTGAAAATTAATTCTAAATTGGTTATGAAAGTAGAAATGAAACTTGTGTTAACTACGTTGCCTGCAGTGGTAAAAAATTGACAACTCGAGTGAAAACACGTCCTTTCTGATTCTATCGATTTGCAAGTTTGAATGTTTGTACCCGCTCGAGTGTGAAGCTAACGAGCTCGAAATAAACCTTGCTTTATTCAAATAAACTGTGTTTTCGGTCATTGCGGAGTGATAAAAGAAAATTATAAGTCTTCCAGCCAATCAGCTTTATCTTGAATTGAAAACATTCAGTTGGTCTCGTGCTGTTTCTTATCAATTTTTCAAACTTGGTTGACTTCAGAACAATACAACATTCTTAACTATGACTTCCATAATTTCATTGTGTCACTTAGGCGCGAGAAATGGGCTCTATCATTCATGTTTCTGATACCAGACTCGACTAAAGAGCACGGAAGAGCTCTCCGCAGAACGACACTCACAGTTTTGTAACAGTGATGCGATTTTGTAGACTGACAAATTATATTTCGTACCCTTCACAACGAGCTAGCTGTGGTCGAGTGACTTCAGTGGTATAAAGGTTAAGTGAGTTCTTGATGTAGAGATGATAAACATGGCGTATTGTACGTCAGTCCTGTGGTTGGTTAGCGGTTTGTTGATATCGTGGTTTGACCGACCAACATCAGGTAAGGACTAAGGAGTTCTTCTTACTTTTCCATTCGTTAGTCCGGAGTCCGTGTCATACCGTAAGCTACGACGTTCTCTTCGCCCAGAACGCTTTCTAAATCTCGTTTTCACATGCATTTAATTTAGTTTTGCGTTTTATAGACTGATTTTCCGGGCAGTCTATACACGTAATGACTTATAACACGCAAAATTACGAAATAGGAAGGAAAAACAGTAAAAATAAAGCTGTTTCCACTATCTACCTATCATACCTCAGTTTTGAGCAAACGGCGAGTTAGAAATGTGTCGAAAGTAATTCTTGTTAGCGGTTTCGAAACTTATGACGTCGTTTACAGTGGTTTCGCCCTAGACTCGATTCACCGGGACTTTAACTTGACTCAATCTGATAAGGTCTTCTAAACATTTATCGAGTACTCGTTAAAAATTGTACATTGAAAGTTTACTCTCGTTGCTTTAAGGTAGAAAGTTACACTCGATGCTTCTGGTTAATACAACTTGTAGCTTTCCTTAGTATCGTCAAAAAAGGAATATTTGCCTATGTTTTGAAGCTTAAAACTCTGAAATCTAGGGAAAGATTCGGGTTTTTTTTGGTGAGGGTTTTCATTTGATGTTGTTATTTAGGAACAACTCATGCACCAATCACTTGCAGCCGAGTTCGGCGGCTCGTGAGAGTTTACAATTTTGATTTATTACTATGGAGCATGGTGCTTGAAATGACCCAAATATATAAAACTTATTGTTTGCTTTAAGCAATGACAACATTTGAATTTCGAGAAAGTTTTCCAAGTTTATCAAGGAAAAAGGAATTGTTTGTTTCCACATTCATGCGTCATGGGCCTTGTGTGTACAAATTCTAAACATTTTTCAACTGCCGTCAAAAGGTTTAGTTGCGTTAAGCCCCCGTTAACCGCTTTGTTCTTCAAAATTCTTGAACCGTTCAGTAAGTTTCAGAGGATGTACGTATACTCCATTTATTGTACCTTTCTTACATTAAATCTAACTTCTAATCATTTTATTAGGTTAGGCTTCACTATTTACGATTTTGTTACCAACCATTGTTTTGTCTGTTGCCAACGTGTGAGCGTCAAAATTGTGTTAATTAATTCAAATATAATTTATTTAAGTACTAATTATCAAAAACACAGTTATTCATGAGATGAGGACTAAAATACAAAAAATGTGTATCGAAAATATGAAATATACAACAAAATATACACCGATGAGATATGCTAAAACGTTAACCAGGAAAACAGAAACATATAAAGAATTATAAAATGTGTATCAAAAACAACAAATACATATCGAATATATTAACTGTCTGGATATTTAAGGTTTTTAAAAACTACATATACTACGACGAATCTAGAGTTTCGAAGTTGAAGAAATTGCTTCATTGATTCTCTTATGACTCTTATAATAAAAAAGTAAATGTTCATCTCAACAGATGAACGATCTGTAAAGATGATGAATGTTTGCGTTTTTATGATATTTGGTACAATTGAAAAAACAAATTCCCGCCAAACTTTCTTCTTGCTTGGTACTTTTAAAATTGGTAGTTTGTACAGGGCATCCTCTCGATTTGTTTTGTTTTTTACGATATTCACTATTAATTTAACTTAGTTTGGAAAGAATTGACACTGTTTATGGGTTAATAAATCGTATAATTTTCTATACTCACCTGCGAGCACCTGCACTTAACAAATAAGAAGAAATAAACACACTCTTTGTGATTGGTTGATTCACACATAGTAGAAATGCGACACTGAAATCTTATCTGGCTATGTTCAGAGCTGAACTTGCCTTTTCCTGAACTTGTCATCATCAAGTTGCCCATAGCAGGCTAACAATGATTTTCAACGATACAAGTATATATCCAGGTAAAAGTAATAAATGTAAAGCCATCATTGTATGACTTTGTTGATACCCATTTAACTGTACCACGAGACTGGGGGAAAACCAGCGTCCAGAATACTTGAGATAAACCGTACATTTCCAAACTACATAACACAGTTTAACAACTTTGTATGGTACATCATTTGTAGATAATAAGTTGCTTCAATATGAAAGGACTAGATCTGAAATAGACTGATCTGTGGTTTTGTACAATGTTAAACACGAAGACCATCATCGCCACCATTAACATAATGAGTATCATATAAACTTAAAAGTCTTTCTTTAAAACTTTTTCAATGAGCTGCAACGCTGTCAACCAAACCATATTGAGAAATCTTTGCGCAGTATCGCTGGTAACTTATCAGAATTGAGATGAATCAAACTGAAAGTAAAAACAACATTTTTCTTACACTAGGAAGTGCAGTCTACGGAGAGTGGTCGGGCTGGAGTGACTGCACTGACTTGAGATGCTCAACGCAGACCCGGAGACGAAAGTGCGAGGAGACGGACAGCAGTGGTTCAACCGCTGCTTGTGATGCAAAACGGACGCAAGAAACGCGCTCGTGCAACACTAACCTCTGCTTTGGTAAGCTTATAAGTAAACCTACTACTGGAGCAGATTCGGAAGTCACTGACTAACTACAGCCGCTTTCCATTTGGCCGGTCCGGCTGGCCAAAAAGAACTGGTCCTTGACGGTTTAAATGGAAAGATCCAGGGCCAGTTAGTATTAAACAAGCTGTTAAGTGGGACATTTTCCAAATACTACACCACGCAGCAAAAACTGAGAAGGCGCGCGCGTACATTTTCCCCGCCACAACTCACCAAATTCCCGCGCTTTAGCCAACCGGAGTGGAAGAATTGAACAGCGCCGCTAAACCAGGAGCAGGGACATTCTGGCAAGAACCAGTTCTGAGAATTCGTGCGTTCCATTTAAGAACTGGCCGTCCGACTTGTCAAATGGAAAGCAACTTAAAACTTGCTAGAAAACTCGTTAGATTAGAAATATATTTCTTTATAAGGGGGAAAGAATGAAGGAAAGCGCTTCTCAAGTTTGAGTGACCGAAAAAAATTGTGAGTCACTGTTGTTTTCTACAATGTTGAACTGGATCAGTCAAATTTGAGAAGCCCTTTCTTTCATTCTTTTTAAAACCAAGTTGCAAACTTCTACATAAAAGGGAAAGAGGATGATAAGGTGTTAAAACTTAATTTGTTTGCGGGCATCTGTACGCAGCGGATACTAGGCAAATGAGTACCATCTTCTGCCGCGAGCTAACCTGCGACGAATTAGTGTCCTGTTCAGGGGGAGTCAAAGACTCTCATCCGCTTAACACTACGGAAACCGGGGGCTTGGTTGACGAAAAAATTTAGCTTTCTTTTAAGCCGTCTATCATTTGTTGTCCGCTATTTTGAAAACATATAACAGATAACCCCAAAAGCAATATTAGAATAACTGGGCACAAATCTAGAGTAGCTTTAGATTACTGAACTATTTATTTGTAATGGTTTGCGTAATTGATTGCTGAGATTAACTTTGCTACACTCACTAGTACGTTAATATCAAACTACCTGTTAGGTTATTGAAAATTGAAAATTGTGTTTTTCCTGCAATACTGTTGGTACCCGTTATCATTCCGGCTTATGCCTTAACATTAAGCTTTACCTTATCATAGGAAATTAACAATGCATGTGACAACGCAAAGAAAATCAACGTTTCACTTAATTAACGCGAGTTTTACAAAAATTAAGTTTACATGCATTAAATGAACACGAATTTTTACGACAAGCTTTATTTACTTCCATTTCTTCAAACTTGCGATTTACATGTCTGCACTTACAAATCTCAACATATTCATTTGTCCCATGGAAAAAAAGGAAGCGTTTACAATTTTTTAACTTTTAGAATTGCTCAAATGGATCTAGTGGGGAAACTCTGCCTTGTATCCTGGATTGCTTTAATGCCTCAGTGAAAAGAGAACGGAAGAAGTGAGCTACCTACTTAAATAGACAGAGGAGTATCAAGACCAGTCAAAAGACATTTTGAAGTTGATTTTGCCAAGCGAAGATATCTTGTCCGATAGTGACTCTGAGGAGCCTATAGTGGAGTCGTGAGATTTTGATTTTTCTATAATGAAAAAAAAAAGTTTTAAATTGACAATGTGTTAAGAAACGTGCATAAAATTTACGTCAATATTTATTAAGATACATTTAATCAACGCGATTTGTCCAAAATCGCGTTAATAAAGTGCATTGTTAATTTCCCGTAATAAGGTAGAAGAGATTGTCCGTGTTTCAATACGCTGTTTCAAACACGCGGGATTGTTGGGAGACACGAGAAAAGGTTTAGATCACGAGCTGTAAGCGAGCAGTTTCCAACAGAGTATGGAAACACGAAAATATCTTCTAAAGCTGTAATAAAAAATAAAAACAACTAAAGACGTCATTCATAATTTCTCTCCAAATTTAGAAAATGGTTCTCGGCCAATGGGAGCGCGTGTTTTACTGAATTTATTGTAAAATCAGCTTTATTATCACCAAAAAGGTTTTCCATCGCGGTTACAATTACAAAGATGAAATGTAGTAATTAATGAAAGTATACTGGTTCTGCACTGCAGGAGAGGAGCTCACCATAGCGGCCGCGGTACTTGCCGGTATAGTTTTCCTACTAGTAGTAGCTATTGTGATGCTGTGTATCCGGAGGAGACGTGCCAAGAAACTCCTGAGGAAAAACAGAACCTTATCTAAAAGGTATCTGGGCAACTATGTTAACTACAAATTTGAGCAATTACAGACATTAACTCTATGTAACATATTATATTTGGTTACTTTAGCAATAGATTACTGAATAAGTTAGGTTACTGTGGTAACTATGACACTCCATCAGACCAAACGAGACAACTTAATTCTGTCCACTTGTTAAGTCGAACCTAGCACCTCCTTAAAAAGAGGCACAAAGAAGGCTTTTATGAATGTTGTACTAACAGGACTGCGTGTGTCAGATTCGGAAGTTCTCGATTCTCCAGTGTTTTAACAACTAACCAGTAGATTTGCTAAGGTTCACGAGAAGATATAAATCCGGAGATGAAGCGGAATATTGGAATAGGAATATTCGCATATTTTTGGCCTCGGAATAAGAATACTTGACTATTTTGACCTCGCAATATGAACATTAGGTCCGGGATATTAGGACAGCCAGACCAGAGCGTATGAATATTTGAGAATATTTGCCTCTGGAATATGAATATTTGGAAAATATTCCGAAATGTATATGAATTTTCTAGTTTGAAATATTCTGCTTCATCCCCGATCTAAAGAACTTATCTTCTTAGGCAGATTTAGTAAAATCTTTTTCAAAATTACTGATGGTTTTTCGTTGTATTCATTTTGTAACTTATTCATTGATGTTTTATTGTCCCTAAACACGTAAGTGATAATTATGAATTTTGCTACTCATTTTTTTCTTCACCTGTTTTTCTTACTCATTTTACCTAACGAAAGTGCAGTAAGGTACATTCTCTGAAAACTCATGTTTAAAAACTTCTACGAGCTGAGTGAACATTTTCTGAAATTCAAATACTTTTAGCCGACCCATTTCACTTACACGAACCACCCTAGTCTTAGACACTTCCACAAAGGCCTATAGTCTGAAATAACCACTTTTATTCGGCTGTTTATTTATCTCTAGACCGAAGCCATCACAAAACCCAGCGGAATATGTAGAGAATTTATACGACGAAACATCAAAAGCAAAGGGCTTCATTGTTCTTGCTCCAAACAAACAAATGGACAACGATGGCTTTGACAACCGTTCGGGTTCAGTTGGAAGTTTTTCTTTTTCCAAGAACTCTTCCAATATTTATCTTCCTGGAATCGACGACGCAGCATCAGATGTCACTATACCGGAAGTTAAATTCAACCCACTATGCGAAGCTAATTACCCGGATAATGACGACGATTTAGATTTAGACTCTTTGGGGACTGGGTCCGACGAATTTATTGAAAAAACAGTCAGTTTTGGTCCGGAGACAGACAACACGGTTCAGTATTTCGACCAGACGGATGCCGTTGCACCGCCTCCAGTCATGAAAGTTTTGACTTCGATTGAGACCCAAACAGATACTGACGGGGTCTTAGTCTAAAACCCTTTGAAACTGGCCGTCACAAGTAGCTATTTAGTTTAGCTTATTACAAAGGAACGAACTTAGAATTGATATCGATCGTTTACAAACACGAGGCCTGTTTCAGCTCGATTGTCGAAAACAATAGAGGTAATTCATCGTTACTGCAGCCTCAATCGTTTTGCTGGAGACATTTTCTCCGTATATTCAGCAGGGACTTCTGAAGTCACCAAATCCACTCCGCCAGTTATCTCTTTTGGGAAAGAAACCCTAACTTTAAGCACTCCTTTTTGTGGCAAGACCTGCTCAGACAATTTTTGGCAATGTTCGGACGACATTGCTACCAGTACCCAAAAAAGCAAACTTGGACTTTACAACTGCACGCAGCATGTAAGCAGTTTACCGGAAGAACAGGTGACACGAAGATTTGGAGCGTTAAAAAGCACTCTATGACAATGTTCTCTAGCAAATAAACACCTAAAATGTAAGGACACTTGTCCCGGCACTGGTAAACCCGATTTAAGGACGAACCCACCACAACGATTTTCCCACACCAACCGCTTCCTGCCACGTCCTGTAGATCCCGCGCTTTCTTGGCCCATGCAAACCCAGTGTAAGACCCAACCCCTTACACCAAACTTTCCACACCAACCGCTTCCCATCACATCCTACAGGACCCGCGCTTTCTTGGCCCATGCAAACCCGGTGTAACACCAAACCCCCTACACCAAACTTTCCACACCAACCGCTTCCCATCACATCCTACAGGACCCGCGCTTTCTTGGCCCATGCAAACCCGGTGTAACACCCAACCCCTTACACCGAACTTTCCACACCAACCGCTTCCCATCACATCCTACAGGACCCGCGCTTTCTTGGCCCATGCAAACCCGGTGTAAGACCCAACCCCTTACACCGAACTTTCCACACCAACCGCTTCCCATCACGTCCTACAGGACCCGCGCTTTCTTGGCCCATGCAAACCCGGTGTAAGACCCAACCCCTTACACCGAACTTTCCACACCAACCGCTTCCCATCACGTCCTACAGGACCCGTGCTTTCTTGGTCCATGCAAATCCGGTCTAAGACCTAACCCCCTATACCGAACTTTCCACACCAACCGCTTCTCATCACATCCTACAGGACCCGCACTTTCTTGGCCCCTGCAAACCCGGTGTAAGACCTAACCCCTTACACCGAACTTTCCACACCAACCGCTTCCCATCACGTTCTACAGGACCCGCGCTTTCTTGGCTCATGCAAACCCGGTGTAAAACCCAACCCCTTACACCGAACTTTCCACAACAACCGCTTCCCATCACGTCCTACAGGACCCGCGCTTTCTTGGCTCATGCAAACCCGGTGTAAGACCTAACCCCTTACACCGAACTTTCCACACCAACCACTTCCCATCACATCCTACAGGACCCGTGCTTTCTTGGCCCATGCAAATCCGGTCTAAGACCTAACCCCCTATACCGAACTTTCCACACCAACCACTTCCCATCACATCCTACAGGACCCGTGCTTTCTTGGCCCCTGCAAACCCGGTGTAAGACCTAACCCCCTAAAACGAACTTTCCACACCAACCGCTTCCCATCACATCCTACAGGACCCGCCATTTCTTGGCCCATGCAAACCTGGTGTAAGATCCAATCCCCTACACGAACTTTCCACACCAATCGCTTCCCATCACATCCTACAGGGCCCGCGCTTACTTTGCCCATGCAAATCCGGTCTAAGACCCAACCCCCTACACCGAACTTTCCACACCAACCGCTTCCCATCACATCCTACAGGACCCGTGCCTTCTTGGCCCATGCAAATCCGGTCTAAGACCCAACCCCCTACACCGAACTTTCCACACCAACCGCTTCCCATCATGTCCTGCAGCTCCCGCGCTTACTTGGCCATGCAAACCCGGTGTAAGACCCAACCCCCTACACCGAACTTTCCACGCCAACCGCTTCCCATCACATCCTACAGGACCCGTGCCTTCTTGGCCCATGCAAATCCGGTCTAAGACCTAACCCCCTACACCGAACTTTCCACACCAACCGCTTCCCATCACATCCTACAGGACCCGCGCTTTCTTGGCCCATGC
>JANVCF010015903.1:0-14336 GCA_025388745.1 Hydrozoanthus gracilis
AAACCGTGCTTTTCAGTGTGGTTACACCAGTGTTAACTTTCTTTCATTATGCCGCCGTAACCATGACATTTAACACCTAAACTCTAAACTCTGGTGTAAACACTGGTGTTAAACGGTGTTAAGCTTCTAGTGCGACCACACTCGATATGTGACGCGCAATTGCAATTTTTTCAGAAAGCATCTTCATCTTACTGTGTAACCGGTTCGCCGGTGTTGCTTACAAGAGCTTAACGTGGCCTAACGTGTAAACAAACTGAATGATCCCAAGGGTTTTAAGACTTGCATGACAATAACTGAAGGCAAACAAACTGTATAAAAAGGATTTGTATAATGCTTGTTCGACAAACGGTGTACATGTTTTAACAACAGGCCCGTAGCCAGGGGGGGGGGGGGTGCCCCCCACGGGCCAAAAAGGTCCGCAATTTTCACTAGTATTTTTTTTTGAAAAAACATTTCTCTCAACAATAATAATAATAATCGGTATTCCTGCTCAGTTTTTTATCTTTCAAAACTTCAAACCTCAATACAAAGCCCTTTCTTTACAAGGTTTTTGAAATACACAATATTGGCGCCAAAAATTTAATTAGACAAGGATATGTTTAAAAAAACGACGTAACGTCTTGATTTTCGCGACAAATAAATGAATGAGCCATTAGAAATAAATGCAATATCTTTTGCTTCATGTTTCATTTTGCCTTCATGACTATAACTGACCTGCAGTAGCGAGTTGTTTAACCCCCCCCCCCCCTCCTCACAAAAAACTCTCCTCTGAATTTGGGATGTAGTCCGCTTTGGTGTCGATTCGCACCCCCCCACCAAAATTCCTGGCTACGGGCCTGAACAATCATCGTTGATATCCTGATTTGGTTTAATCAATTTGGAGATTTGCAAACGTTCTCAAATACTTAGAGCTCATTTACGCCCAGTGTGTTTTTCTTCACGCTATCTATCACGAGCCTAAAGTCGTTTGAACACGCACCCATTGTGAAAATGTGGTGCCCTCGACACACAATACAATTGTTAAAGAGAGTTGGGGTCCCTTTGGGCTTGACGCTTTCAAGGTTACCGGTTCGCTCTTTAATTGCCGTGAAGTAACTGCCCCCCGAGGAACTCTAGGTTCTGTACATTCTGTCTTCTTCTAGAGCTGTATTTCAGATTCCGTTCCTATTCTCTGCTTTTTCTTATTCCTTCTTCTTTTTCATATTCTCTCTTCTCTATTCTCTAATCAACTCAACTACTGACTATCTCCTTTTTATATGATTTTTATACACTAATCCTGATTGGTCTCTCGACACTTATGAAAAGTAATTGTTCCTAGATCATGCAAAATTATCTTAAGAAATACAAAAAGAAAAGGTAGAACTTTTATGTCGGGAGAAAGCTGGTTTCCCAAGGATCACACTAATCTCAATTTCATTATCATTTGACTTGTGGAACACGGAATACTAAAGGAAGAAAAACACAGTGTGTCAATTTGACAGACAGAAGCTTTTCGCATATTAAAGCGGTATCACTTTGTGAATTAACTAGCTAATATTTTCTTAGACAACTAAAACTCCATTGGTTGTTGATGACACTTAACAAAAGACTGTCAGAAACTAACTACTTGACTATGATTAAATAATTAGTGTTCCTAAATGTCTCTAGGTCAGGGGCAAACTAATCTGCTTTGTAAGACTAAGCGACGATGGAAATATTTCTCGTGCTATTTTGTGACATTCCTGGTTCGTTTTGTTACCTAACACAATTCAACACTAAAGGTGTGAAGTGAGCTATAAGATGAGGCAAGGTTGGTTAAACTCTTCAGAATTGGATAACAAAATTAGTACTCCTCAAGCTTTCAGCCATGCAGGATTTATTGCTTATGGTGCAGTAATGACACTAATTCTATCAATTGGATTTATCGGCAACACACTTGTGCTAGTCGTGCTAGCCCATAAAGACCATCGCCGCAGAATTATAACCCCTTATCTTGCAAACAATGCGGTCGCTAACTTGTTGATTGTGGTTTTCGGTTATCCTGTTGCTATGAGTGCAAATTTACAAAGAACTCATGTCTTTTCTGAAACAGCAAGCTGTAATTGGTCATCTTTTGTCAACGGGTCTACTGGAATCGCATCGATAGTCACCCTAGCAACACTGAGTTTTGTTCTGAAAATGAACGTGGTCCGCTGGAATCGTGTTCCAAAAACATCCGTCTGTAGTTGTTCTTCTATTATTGTCGGGATATGGTTGTATTCGGCTGGCCTTATGATTCCCCCTTTGGTAGGGTGGAACAGATTCGTCCCTGGAGCAGCTGGGATTAGTTGTTGCCCTGATTGGACCTCGAGAGACACAGCAGACATGACATACAACGTGTTCTTGATTATCATGGGCTTTGCGCTGCCGCTAACAGTTGTAGTCTATAGTTATTCAAGCATATTGAGGTAGGTTGCAGCACTCTGTATATACATAGCTCTTCTTGATGTACTTTAACCATCACCCTTGAATCAATCTTAGTCTAACTAGTGATATGAGACTTTATTAGACTAAAAATAAAACCAAACAAAAAGACGAACAAATTAAGTTAAGTAACAAAGATATCGTTTATTTTAATAACAAATGCCTTGCCCTTATACAATGCTCCCCACTGCAATTATACTATTGTACAATCATACCGTACTTACAATGTAATAGCATCTCAGAAATCGAGAGCACTGACATAAGGTATTTACTTCATGAAGGCCATTTGACCTTTCGGTGTTACGAAAGGTCATACGAATAACAGTTTTAACTGTAAACGATATCTTTGTTACGTAACGCATGTTTGCTGAAAAAGGAGTTAGTAACAAAGACGAATTAATGATTTTAATCATACATACGTTTAACATACGTTTTAACATACGTTACGTAACAAAGATATCGTTTATTTTAATAACAAATGCCTATATGGAGAGAATTAAAACTAACGTAACTGTAACTAGATAAATGTAAACTCTATGCATGTTTTAACAGGTTTTTCTTTGGGCATGAGTGAACATAATGTTCGAAAAATACTGTTGAATTCTGCCACCTTCCAATTTGTCGCACAATGTCAGGGTTATGACAATTATCTACCGCCAGAATAGCTCCGCCGCAGTTTGTCGAAATGACTTGGCCGAAAAACCCTGGTTTGCCAGTCCTGCTAGCGAGATTGCCTCGTTTAGAATATCAGCGACTACCTTGGCAGATATTGCTCGAAAGGGTTGTTTCAGCGTTAGAAATAATGCATTGCATCTTGATGTTAGTCTCTGGGTCTCGGTTTTATTTATGTAGTCACGTAGACAAAGCCCGGCGTCCATTGTATGATTAGTTGATGCTGGTACAGTAACTTTAAAACCTTTCCTATGCATGTCGTTCTTTATCCTGAAGAATGTTGTTGTTAGTGCGCCGTTATTGTGGATAGTAATATCATCTTTGCGTAGTGTGAACATTTCCTCGCCCTTATCGGTGAAGTGAATGCCTTTTGGTGCAATATCAGAGGGCCTTGTCATAAATGTTAGAGCGATAAGTGAAACAGCTTTGAGACGAAGCATTCGTAGAGACAGATTTTCGTCATTTCCCCACTGCTGGAATAGTTCGACAAACGGTGCTAAAGGCATCACGTTAGAGCGCGCCATAGGTTGTGATGTACTTGACTTTTCGAGAGCCGTAATTAAAAGCCGTATTTCCATGCTGTCGAGCGGGTTTGGTAACAAAGCTCCTGATATAAGTTACTTATTGCTGCCACAGAAGTACGGAGTATTGAACCTGGTTTCTTGGACAGATCCGCTTGTTCACAGAGAAAACCAGCAATAATAGCACTGTTATCGGGTGGACAGCAACAATTATTTCGTTTACAGTGTTCGAAACATTTTTGTATTTGTCGATTGTACATTTGTAAAGTTGATTTGGCCCAAGCATATGGTAATAGACCCTTTCGGTATTACGGTGCATGCTGGGTAACCAGGATAAATCGTGACCTACATTTAAAGATTTTTGAAGTGATCGCGAGCGAGAAGATATTTTGCTGTGCTTAATTTACCGTTTTATAATCGAGTTTTTTCTACCAAATCAAGGTGAGTGCTTTTGTAAACTCATATTTACTAGTAGGGATGATTTACATTCGAGCCAGAGAAATGAATGAATTTTTTAAAAGTATTCGAAAATGTAGTTGCGTGCGGGCAGTCATGCAAACAAAACGAATGAAAAAATTTGTCCTGTTGTCAATTTTAGCTTTTTTTACTACCCTATCCATTCAGATGGAAGACATCGGCAATACCATGGCGTTTGATGATTTTTTTAGAGTGAAGCGTTGGTCAACTAAAGTTTTATCTGATGAGAAGAGGAAAATCAACAACAGGGAACAAGAAGGACCTTGCTGCACGTGCTCTTGCGGCATTCGAGTCAAATGAACCGATCTATAATGTGGCATAATGCTTATGGAATCGAAAATAATATTTAAAAGAACGAACAGATATAAAATCTCAATTGAAAAGGCTTCCGAAAACTGCTAACAATAACGAATCACGCGTACATGTAAACATCAGCCAGGTTGTCGTACTTGTCCGGCTCGTTTCACTGTTAGTTTCTTCTTAAACACTCCAATCAAAGCTATTAAAAACTGTTATATCATAAATTTGTCTTTATTTCCAACTGAAAGGACTTCATTGTTAGCAACAAATTAAAAAAAATGTAGGACAAAGGATCTTTTCAAAAATTCAAAAGAGTCCGCTGCGTGACTGCGCGCACGCAACTGCTACATTTTCTAGTACTTTTAAAAAAATTCTTTCATTTCTCGGACGCGAATCGAATGTAAAGCATCCCTACTAATAAATATGAGTTTACAAAAGCACTAACCTTGATTTGGTAGAAAAAAACTCGATTAAAAACGGTAAATTTAGCACGGCAAAATATCTTCTTGCTCGCGATCACATCAAAGGTCTTCAAATGTAGGTCACGATTTATCCTGGTTATCCAGCATGCACCGTAATGCCGAAAGGGTCTATTGTGTGACAGTGCGTTGAGGCCAACGTTGATTTAGTCTTGTTTTCCACACACCCTCCAGGCGTACGATTTCTATTTCCTGTTTTTGAGGGGCTCTGGGTTTGCTCCACCTGACCATATTGTTTTTTGGACGCTGCAAGTTTGATGGGCTCGCGTATCGATCTTGTTTTCAATCGCGTGAACCATGGTTGTGCTGGCCACCAGTGGGCTATTACTGTTGCCAATGCTCGTTGGCGATCTATCAAGTCGAGAATGCATGACAGAAGTCGAAATGGTGCGTTCAGGAAGTTGTTTTCTTGCTTCCAGTCCTAATGTGCTAGGGCGTCGACCCCGGTCGTAAGTGGGTCGTAGAAGCGACTGTTGTATTTCTCTAGATGCGTATTTGTCATGGTTGCGAACCGGTCTATGGTGTGTGGCCCCCACAGACCGTCGAGCCAGTCGAACATTGCTGGATGAAGTTGCCACTCGAACTGTGAGTTTATCCTTGATAACTTGTCGGCCGGAGAATTTAGGCGTCCAGCGAGAAAGGTTGCGGTTACCTTGATGTTGAGGTCGTACGCGAGCGACCTCCTAGCCAGGCTCCCTAGCCTGAGCTGGAAGCGTCTGTTGTGATTTGTAAATCTATTGAAATTTTGGTTATCGATCGTCTGTTCCACGTTTTGAATGCTTTGAGCCACCATTCGAGGTCCTTTACGGTTGGTTCCGTTAGGGTAAGCTCGCTGTCCCATGATTGTTTGGCTGATAACAGGCGGTAAACGTTCCGTAGTAGCAGCTTTGCAAGTACAATCGCTTTAGTTATGGAAACGCACTGACCTGCTATGCGTGCCAGTATTCTGGCTGAGTATCGATTTTGTTTTAAAATTCGGCGAATGTCTTTGCGTAGCTTGTATACAGGTCGTTTGGAATCTTGATCTCCGGGCAATTGTTTGGTCCCTTTGACAAGATGATATATCCGATCCATTTCACTGTCTCTGAGGGTTGTAGGGATGATTTTTCTCAGTTTATTTGAAATCCAAGTTTGGGTCAGCGTGTATAACAGTGTTTGTTTTTGTTGCATAATTTGATCCTTTGGCGCGAACAGTAGGAAGACTTACACGTACACAACTACTTTGTGATTGTGATCGCGCAGGCATTTGATGACTGCTCGAAGGACTTTGGTGAAGAAATACGGGCTTGCATTTTGGCCGAATGGAAGAACCGCCCACTGGTAGTATTGATTTTTCCATTGGAAACCGAGAAATGTTCGATGAGACGGGTGCACGGGCACATGAAAGAACCCGTCCTTGAGATCAACTGTCACCGAGTGATCCCCAAATGAGATTAAATCTTGTGCAACTTTTATACCGTTGTTTGTAAACTTTGGAGGGACGCTAAATGTGTTCAGTTTTCGAAGGTCGGTTATGAGTCTGAGTTTATTGTTCTTTTTTTGGACCGCTCCTATCGGCGAGATAAAGTGAGGTTTTCGAGGCGGGATTTCGACGGCTCCAGTTGCGAGTAATTTATTAATTTCGTTGTCTATAAAGCTTGTTTGTTTATCTGATAGTGGTCTTTTGAAGAGTTCAGTCTGTGGAGGTTTTGCTGTGAGTGGGATAGTGGCTCCCGTATTTATCCAGTCTAGTATCGTCGATGGGGCTCCGGTCTCTTTCTAGAATTTGAGGTTTCTTCGTAGTTTCTCTGGTTGTGGTGTGGGGCTATACGACATTTAGTCCATGTTGTTGCTCCAAGCTTGGTTCTCTAGCACCGCAGGGTTCCCAAGGGCTAAGCGCGTGATTTTTAGCGAGGTCTCTGTATATCGCGCGTTTTTTTGTATTTTTTTAATGTTCCTCTGTCCTCTTTTTTTATTCCTGCAGATGATTCGTGAAGTTTTAGTTCGGGCGGGAGTTGAACCCGTGTAAGGGCGTCTTTAATGGCGCTAAACTCTCCCTGTAAAACCTCGAAGGCACTCGGGAACGGCACCGATGTGGGTTTGAGGTTTGGGGCGCTTTGGGCCAAGGCAGCGCTGTTCTGTGGCGTCGATTTCGCCTTTTCGACCGTCTGTAGTCGCGCGTGGAGTTTTTCTTAAGTTTCAAGAATTCTTTCGAGAGTTTCCTTAAGTTGTTCCTTTGACACTAATCCATCGTTTACGCTCATGGCTTGACGTGCTTTGTGCAGTGGAGAGCACTGACATAGAGACACTACACCTTTCGGTGTTACGAAAGGTCATACGATTAACAGTTAATCATTAACTCGTCTTTGTTACTAACTCCTACTCGAGTAAAAAACGAAAGTGGTTGTTTTTAATTACGTAAGAAAAGTAAACAGAAAAAAATGTTTGCTTAATAACAAAGTCTTAGTAAATGCCAGTATATTGCAACAATCGTTAAATTTTAACTCTTTAAAACATAGTACTCTCAGTTCGTATGTATAGGACAAACACCTTTGCACTCTAAGATAGATCGTAGTAACTGTTTTCTTGGCTCTCGATTTGCTGCAATCTTTTGCCAAAATAGATCGATGATCATTCGTACATTATCTGATCACGCTGCAGACTTGCAGGCGTCAGAGGGTTTTCATCACACGTGAAACATACGAGCTTGTCATCTATAGGCGGATTTCTGCTGACATAGTGTTAACAAACAAACTTTTTCAAATGTATACACCTTTGGGACCTTAAACAAAAATACCCCTTTGTCTCGAACCACCAATCAAAACACGGTTGACTCATTTATAAAATGACTGAAAGAATCTTATTTTTTACGGTAATTTCTTGAGTTGCTTTCAACTCCTATCGGCATACCTTTCTTTCGAATAATATATAGAATCCTTTCCAGTTCGGAGTTCTCCTAAATTAGCAGTGCTCGAATATTAGGCGTTTCACAACCTGCATTACAGTACAACAGGTTGCTGCTGGTGCCTTAGAAAACCGACAGCAAAAGAGAGTTTTTTTTCCTTTAAAACAGGTTCAAATCAACAAAAGTAACATCGCTCTTGAGGCTGCAGCTGCAACATGTTTATAAACAAAACATTTAGCATAAACGTCTTAGTAAAGGCTAGTTTAATTTTAAACTCTATTAAGTGTTCTAAACGTAGCAAAGTTGATATGTTGATTTTGCTCCGTGAAGCGGTTGTTCTAGTAACTTTAAATTGAACTTGTTTTCTTAGCTGTAACTTACAATGAAACTTTTATTCTTCCCACTCAGATTAAATTTTAGGCCGGCTAAGAAACGTATGTTTAAATTTGTAGCTCAAGAAAGGAACACGTCCATTCTTTGTATATAAGCCTTAAATCATGTTGTAATTGATTTCTTTAAAAGAAAAACAAAGACGAAAAACAAAAAGATTATACACTCCTTTCTGCGTGCTTTAACAAAAATTTATCCTTGGCTTTGTTTTTGGTCACTATGAGCTCAGTTCGAAATTTGTAGGTTAGTCAGATTTTGGTTCACTCGCTACCGCAAAGCTTTCGGTTGTTAATGTAACTATCCTTGCGTTGGACTAGTCAATGTTGTCTAAAGCCTAGTATTTACGTCGCTATTGAAGGTGCCAGTTGTATGATTAAGAATATGGGACTAACTAGTTTTGAAACCGTCTTGAAGGGAAAATATTAGAATGAGTGAAAATTTGCTGCTGATTGAACAATTCATTGTAATTGCGCCTAACCGTTTGAGAGAGTGAAATGACCTGATAATATTACAACTTATGGCTGAGAGAGAAATTAGAATTAAGTGACGGAATGTCGATAGCTGATGGCTGTACAAAATTTTTTTTAAAAATGGCGCGCAATAAAATAGTCGAGCCAACACAGCGTGTAACGATCAGCCCTGCATTAACTGCAAAAAACGGTTGCGAGACTAGTAAAGTTGTTAAAGTAGAATTCGGTTCTTCCCCAGCTGTATTCGTCTCAACGCTTTTGCCTCTACAGTTTGTCCCACAATGACAGAGAGACAAGTCGTCTTCTGTCACTTTTAAAGTAAAGAAAACTGTCAAACCTCTGATTTACGACAGCAATTATATTCATTTATTTTGTTTCTTCCAAGCTCGCTTTTTATGACTGAGTTCAGCGGCGAAGGACAGTTTGACTGAGCCGAACGACCCTAGAAAGTACACAAAACAAGCGGCAGTTTGCGTCATTGTCGCGCGTATCACCATCAGCGAGGCGAGTCTTTTTTTTCAAATATGGCAAAATTTTTCATTCTTTACTTTTCAAGTGTTACTCTCTTTCGATGATTTTGGATTTGCTGTGATAAAGAAGACGGATATATTTCTGTAGCAAAGAAACAATGGCTCCAGCAATAATACTTAAATGAGCCCCAAAAGTTGATTGAATAATTAGCGAAAGCAGTAACTGCCTAACACGAGATCTTGAAAACATTGTTCTCCCCGAAGTTTCTCTCATCAAGTGCTGACGAGACGTAGATCTATGTCATGAACTAAATTGATAATGACACGACAATTGCGCCGATTGGTTGTAACAATAGTGTAGACAGGCTTTTATACTGTTATACTTAACTGAGACTATAATTTAAAAACAATACCAACCAAATTTGTACCAGATCTTTTTAGAAAAACGAAGAATTGTGGCTAACAAAGGTATAGGAATGAAGAGCGTCCTTATCCCCAAATCAGAAAGTTTTTTTCGGAAACGTTCATTTTGTTATACATACTTTAAAGATACTTCGGAGCCTTTTTGAAAATTAGTTTTTTCAAATATCACATTTTTTTAGTCTTTTTATTTTTGAATATGTGGAACAGTTCGGAAACATCTTTCAATAGTGGAAAACTCCATGTTAAAATGTAATTTAGTTTCATGACTTATAGCGAAAAACATAATTTGGCCAACTGAGACGAGGTGCATGTGAAAGCGTTGACAATGTCTCTACTCTAGTAGAGCATAATATGCACTTAGCAGTATCGCCGCGGTGTTTGGCTTCTCTTTAATATCAGTCTACGGAATAACCCCTACTTTGTATACGTTTTCAACGCGCGAGCCTCGTTTGCATGTTTGACAACATGGCAGCTGACGAAGAATCTTTCTAACATGGCATTAGGCTCTTGTTTCCGTATTTTCTTGTCTTATTTCGCATAGAAACGATTACAAAAAGTGACGAATAGATTAACTAATGCTTTAAGTACAACCATGAAAATTCTTGTATCTCCATTTGCCTGTTATTCGAAGAAAACTGCGGCGAATTCGGTCCATTGCGAGTTTAACTGAGAAAAGGGAACAATGCGTGGAGAAGATGACTTAGCATTCAAAAGTAAATAGGCGATCTTGGAAGCAGGTGTCGACCGATCGCCATGGAAGGTATGATTTTCAAATCTTTATTTGTTACTTGGTGATTCTGTTACTACATGTTTGCCAGTTTCTCAATGATTGATTTAAAATATTGCAAAGAATTTGCTCTTGTGTTGTGGTTCTTCGCGATGCTCCCACTTGCTATTTGCTTCACGCTTTTCTTTTACCTGTATGACTGACACTTGCACTTCGATTGCTATGTTGTATAAGACGTTTACTTTTTTCTGAACAAAGCTTAACAGTGGGATAGTGGTAGCAAAATGCGAAATCGAGCTAAGTTAATTTTCGTATTTTGCCTTCCGTCACTTCATCTCCACAGCCCTAATACTGTCGTGATTGTCAAGCTGTTTATAAACGTACATGTTACCTGTCATATTTGAAAAATACAGTCATGGCAAGTTTGATTCATTGTACTACTGTTAAGTTCGACCCCAAACCGTATTTTCCGCACATGCGTCTTGTGATGGAAAATTTGTTTGGAAAGTTACAAGTTTTGATTTTTTGTAATATTGTATTACCATGAAATGGTAAATACCAATGCCTCCGGACTGATAAGGTCCAAAATAGGGCTTGTTTAACTCGTTTGTACTACAGACTGAAAAATAGAGTAGAAGTCAATAATAAGCCAAATATAATAAGAAAATGGGAAACTATGCTAGACTATGATATACACATTAATACCTCAATGTTTCTCCTTCTTCCACCGGCACATGTCTCATAACCTTGGTCTTATGAAGTTCAAGTACATGCTTCCAAACGCAGCAGTTGGAGTATTATATTCATGCTGGACCTTGAAGGTCGTAAAACCGTTTTTTTCTTCGGAATAGTATCGGAATCCTTCCGTTTTAGCATGGCATTAGTCTACTCAATGTTCCACTCGGCAAAATAAGTACGCTTAAGAACAACTAAATACAGTTTACTTGCAATGGAGCGAGATAAAATGTGCACCTGGGTTTAATCAGTGCACTTGTTTTCGTTTCTCTGACGGATGCCCATTTCAGAAGTTGAGCTAGTGATTAATGAAGCTATTTTACACTGTTCAGTGCACTAGACATAGTTGTAAAATGCTGTAATAGTTGATGACTGTAAATAAAACTAAAATATTTGACGTGTATGTATATATCTTGCTCGTTGAAACAAAAAAACGACAAATAATGAGATAAAACATATATTTGAAACTTAATGATGGAATGAGAGCCAGCCTTGAAAAAGAAAAAATTCAGCGATAGGAATACAGAAAAAAACAGTTAGTTCCAGATGAGGTTGATCCCAACTACGCCAGCTTTCGGGCGCAAAACGCTATCGGTTGTGCCACTGCGGCATTTGTTAGGAACGGTATGTAATTGTAGCGAGCAGTTGATATTTAAACACGAGGTTCCAGTATAAAATGGCTGAGCCCAGGGGTTTCACACGTTCAGTTGCCAATCATCCGCCGTCGAGTTAACATCTACAAAGGTCTCTGCTCTCTGCCAGCTGTGACGTTTTATTTTCACATATATAGATTAGTTTTGCAATTTCAAAATATCTACAGCTGTGTGTGGCTCATTCTTGCTTCTGAGCCTTGCCATGACGGTATTTGGCTGACCTTAATTTTATTAGTGTTACAACTATGAATTTTAATTCCTGAAGCAAAGTTTCACCGCATAAAATAACGAAAAAATGCAGGCCTCGATCGCCGTTGTTTGTCTAATTTGGTCTTGCGAAGCACGCGCAAATTTCGAATTGCTCTTGCGATAAATTTCGTATATCTTAATTCTTATCAGCAGCCTTTTACGACGTACGCCTACCAGTAGAGCGATATTTTGCCAATGACTTCATTTGCTATTTAAAAAAACGAAACTGTTTCACCATTATGATAGAAATGACCTCGAATTGTTGAAAGTGGGTTGTTTCTTTGATCAATGGCCGCCATTACATTTCAAAATTTATTCAAATTTCATGAAAAGGCTCGAAAAAGGGGCGGGCCTAACCCTTTTATACTGGAACCTCGTGTTTAGTACCCTAGTCGTGTAAGCACATAATTATTTCACAGCCTGCTTGCAACAACAATGTGGCGCTGCGAATGACACCGGCTCTTTGGTCAAAATTCAATAACGAGCGCATATCTTGCTTTCTCACTTCGCACACTCTTTGTTGAGGGATTGTAGAATCCTAATCGAACAAGGATCGTGACTTACCTGCTTTATGACTAGGTGCACATTTATTATGTTTGTGAGCTTAAACCGCTTTCGGCCCTGAGAGAGCGCAGCTAAGTTTTCAGCAAATATTTCCGTCAGATTTGAAGTGACGCGAATAACATTTCGTCACTGGATACTCCGAAAGTTTTAAAACAGATGTGTAATACAAAGTTTTTATCAATCTCAATTCGATGTCGAAGATATTCTCACTTTATTCTTGCCGTCTCGTGCAGTACGTGTTCTCAATTTGTGAGAGTTAGAGTATTTCATCATATCTTTTCTGTTCCAAGGAACAGAAAGAAGTAGTTGCTTAAACTACTCTGCAAACTTAAGCGCTGGAGCTGTCTTATGACTAGGTGCACATGAATTAGGAACTTTGGGTGTTCGAAGCCTTGACTTCATCGAATTTGGCCCCGAAATAGTTGAGTAAATTTGATGGTTGAAAAATGCTGTTTAAAGATCAAAGTAACAAAATATCTTTATTTCGTCATTGTACTGTCCGGCTATATACGTATCATTTAAAGAAACAACGTGCGATAGAAGTGCAAAAGCTGTGAAGTTTATCGCACTTTTTCTGAGAAAGACCCGCTGTCTTTGGTCAAAGCATCCTCCGCTGCTATGGATGTTGGCTATCATGCAAACGAGGCTCACGCGTTGAAAACGTATGCAAATTAGGGGTTATACCGTAGACTGTATACTTGTGCTTATCATGAGCCCCTCTGCAAACATGTTTCCGTCTTATCTATGATTTTTTGTTGTCAAAAAAATAAGCCGGGTAGAAGTTTACACATATAAAGTCAATACGAGACGAAACTGCGGAGTAGGTCTGGATGTCAATAATTTTGTCCAAAGAAAACTAACAGAAATGGAGGATGAAAGAGTTTACAAAACTTTTTTTGAACTGTTAGAAACAAGTGCATTTCCAGCCATCTCGGAAGCTTGAAACTCTAGAAATTTTCTAGGAACATGTCCCCGGACCCCTTAGCCTGCGAACAGGCTCTCCTGTATGGTCGTTCCCAAACCACACAGGAGAGCCTGTTCGCAGGATATGGACCCCTGGACAGCTCGCACCTTGGGTACTCGTTGCATTATAATAGCAGTTGGCAAGCTTAACCTCACCAATCCCAAATACAAAACAACTTCCGTGGTCCCTAAGTTTAGTTATTACAATCTATCAGAAGTTAGTCTAGGTGCCGTATTTTATTTTATGTGATGGCATTAGCAAACTTTCAATAACGAGAATCATCTTACAATATACTTAATGGGTCATGACTTTTATAAAGACGATGGTAGATTATCCTGGCTTAAACAAATTATCCCCTCGCCGGTCCATTAAGTTGAATTGCCAAGGTCTATTTTATGTGTCGTATCTTATTCATGAGTTTAACTCCTATCAATTTTTGACTAATGACTGGATCAAGCTCAGATCACTACTGACTAAGTTTCAAGCATATTCCATTTTAATTGATATATTCAGTAACTTTATTTTGGTCGAGCTTGTCTGTTTGTTGGCTACCCATCACTGAGTTGCGTACTTTCGTGCACTGTGACATGTGAATGCAATATGGCCTCGAGCGCCCTTTTAATCATACTTTTGAGACCTACTTAATCATATACAGACCTACTTAATCATATTTTTGCCGTTGATTACCATTAATATGTGATTTGACGTTTTCACAATAGCTAATTTTGTAATTCGTAACTCAGTTATAATCCGTTGCTTTTTTCTATTTTCCTACCATTTTACTATTTTTTTTGTTCAATTAGCCATCACATCTAAACTAGTTATTAGGTCACAAGAGTTCAAAAACTTTCATGATATCAATTTGGAGCGCATGATTAAAGACAAACAAACAAGTTAAGGGGGCTAAAAGGAATGC
>JANVCF010016014.1:0-14332 GCA_025388745.1 Hydrozoanthus gracilis
AAGAAAGAAAGAAAGAAAGAAAGAAAGAAAGAAAGAAAGAAAGAAAGAAAGAAAGAAAGAAAGAAAGAAAGAAAATGAAACAGTGCTTGATCATAACACGATTAATTTGTAAAAAAATAAAATTGTTTTGTATTAAAGAAACGCCCGAGAAACAAAAAACCCCGGTTGTTAAACATGTTTAAGTTGTATCTACCCGCAGCGCTTACTGACGGAATGGAAAAGGGGGTGATATTTTGATTTGCATCTGGTAATGTTTATTTATTCATGATCATAAAGCTATTTATAGATCGCCTACTACTACTAAGAGCCTCAGGCTAAAATTACCCCTGGATAAATTTCACTTTCATATCACTTTTGATTCAGTACGTATGGTTTATAATTATATGAATGTAGGCATTAGCGAGTAATTGTATAGTTGTGTTGTCAAACTATCTGGCGGACGATCGAATCTATCAATTATCCGCCGCAACTGTTCGTCACATGTGTTGGCAGTTGTTTTTCGTGAGCAGGTGTTTATTGTCAAAAGGATTTCAAAATTTAATCGCTATTCACTGTTATTCTTCTTTCTAGTTTATCCAAGCATTGGCAAGATGTACCTATTTTAAATCATAACACAGCCTTGAAACGATTGTGATAAATAGTTAAACACTATTGAACGCAAACCAAAAAATGATGACATAACGACTCGTGTGCCAACCCCGGGCTAAAAGAACGACAGAAAACCCCCGAGCGGAAATGTAAATTCTAATTCAAAATACGTTTTAGTATCAAAATGTCACCTACATGGCTTTTCCAAGAGGGTTTTTTTGTAGCGAATTGAAGAGTTCTTGAAAAAAATTTGGGTAATTCAACGAAAATGTGTATGAAATTCAAAGTATGAAAACAAAACAAACGAGTTAATTTCAAATTCAGTTTTTGACATCAATTAAAAGCGTTAGGTACTTAATGACGCTTTGCATGCATAACAGATAAATAGCAAAGACTCGCTGAGCCAATCCATTTAAGTTTCTATCCATAAAAGTAGGTATAATTGAATACAGTTTCAATTTCCTTTTAGTTTGGAAACTTTAACATGTTTTTGTGTATTCAGTACAGTGTTTTAAACGCAACCACTGTGATTCAATTAGTCAAGCAAAAAAAAACAAACAAAAAACAAAAATGAAATAAAAATTCTTGGTTTGTGATCAGAAACATGCAGTAGAGTTGGTGTCTTTAGAGGGGGGGAGGGCCGGGATCATTTTATTCAATTCACACGCATAGGGTTTTAATTATCTTGCAAATGCATCCAACGTACAAAAAGATATCCCCGCTTGCCCCCGTTTTTTGCCGAGATGGAGGGAGGGGGGGGTTCAGATGACTGTTGCATAACGAAAAAGACAAGTTAAAACACACTCAAAAATGCGCGAACTGAAATAAACAAACCGACACCCATTATATATTTGAACACAATCGCAATTCTTAAGTTAACGGTTTTCTTATCATCAGTGTGCAAGCCAAATAGTTATTGGTTATAGCAACTATCGCTATAGTAAAAAAATCTGCTGACAGAATCACACATATTTTATCGATACCTCTTCATAACATTGAACATACTGATGAGTGTTCAAAAAATTTCTCGTCCTTCTTCAAGATCACTGCAGCAAAAGGTGTCAAAATTAAAGTGGATTCTTCAGAAGTGTTAACTGATCAGTATCGTATTGTGAAACTATTTCTCATTTATTAATGTTGAGTTCCCAAGAATGGACTCAAATGTATGTTGATTGTTGTAGTTTTTGCGTCGCCTAAAGGGAATATAAAAGCGGTTAACTGACAATTGCGCCGGTGCGTTTTCGCATTACTACACAAGAGCGCTTAATCCATGTGAACCGCTGAATGAAACATTGCCTTTTTCATGAATCCAAATCTTCGTAAAGCTTGACATCGTTCTCCTCAAGACAATTCTTTTAAAAGGAAAATTAGTTTAATTCTTCGAAGAAGTCAAATTTCTATTAATCAGTAAAGCTCTATTTGAATGAGGAGGGCGATAAAAAACAACAATTGGATGGCATTCGAAAATTTCCTCACCAAGTTGTTTAAAAATAGCACATACTTCAACATCAGGGTAGCTAGCTACATTTGGACACACCCTGGCGGGAAATGGAATGCATGCACTCATTTCTTTTTGCCTTGGAAGGAACACTCGTTATTTCAGTTATTTTTCTGTTCACATAGTTAAGCTGAAGCATACTTGATTATGTAGAAAAAATGTAGAGCTATTTTTGGATGTCACATTCGAGAATTCCTGCTAGCTCTCATCAGGTGTCGGCGGCCGGCCGTTCCCTGTTGGCAGCAGGGAAATTTATATACACGACTGAACCCCAATAATCCGAACCTCTATAACTCGAATTCCCCGCTAACTCGAAGCAAAACTGATTATCCCCTAGGGTTTGCCCAGGTTAGCCGAACTAAACTCTGTTCTCATCTGGCAATTATTTATAACGCCTTGAAACCGTCTACTCGCGCGCAGGCTACCTACCGCAATATCAACTCCCATAACTCAAAACATCGATAATTCGAAGTGCTTTCAACTAACTTCGAGTTACCGGGTCTCAACTGCAGTTAGCTGCGCACAGGATTTTCGGAAAAGAAGAAGAAAAAGGGAATTGAGCCACTTTTATTTCTTCTATATCCCCCCCCCCCCAACTTTTCAAATTTAGATTAATCGTTTCCTGTTTTGAAAATCAGTTATTCACTGAGGAAAAAGAGACATCAAACCTTACCTATAAATGGTTTGATAACAACAACGTCAATAATAATAGTAATAATAGTAATAATAATAGAAATAATGATAACAATAGCAGTGAGATAATAACAAGAGTAGTACAGTATTTGTAGTCATAATAACAACAATAATAATAATATTGATACAAATAATAGCAATATTGATTACAACAATAATAACAATGACATTAGTATAATGATAAAGATAAGAATATGATAATAATAGTTATTTACTGTCGTCTTGCCTTCTCTCAGCCAGTGCGCCTGGTTTGGATCGGATAATAATCAAGAGCTGATACGGTTTGAATACGTTCAGCCTTTTTGCCCTTTTCCCGCGAGTTGAAAATTATTTTAAGCCATCCAATCGTAGTATGAACTCATACGGTTAAGCGCCCTAAGGAAGATAGTTTACTGATTAACTGTGACAACTGGAAAACTGAGTGGCGTTCATACGCCCACAACAAAAAATGTTTAGAAGTACGGACCCATTAATTTGCGTCTTCTAACGCATAGAGTTGATAGTTTTTTAGGCGCTTATTGGTTTATTTGAGGTGCAAGAGCTTCTATAAATGTTAACAAAGAAGAATGTTAGTTACTTTCTCTTTTTGATTTTTTTTTCTCTTGCTGTCTCAGTCATTTTATTCAAAAGAAAATTTGTTTGCTGTCCCTCTGGCCTAGTACTTCTCCCACGTTTTATGTTAACAAAAAAAGATTCCCTCTATTGAAGTGTAACATCGTTTTTCTCATCAAATACTGCATAGAGTGAAAACTAAGCGTTGGGTTTGAACGTGCTATAAGTAATTGCTTAAGCAGAGATGAAATGAATTCAAGCTGTTTTGGCCAGCCAAAACAGTTGTTGCATGTATCATAAGCTAATTTTTTGTATCCATCATTCCGTTGGAACAAAGATAACATTTGCTGTCAAAAAAGAGACACGATTTGACTTTCCAGTACGCTCCGACTGCACTCTATAAATCTTATGTGTGAGCGTTTGTTTAAGGCTGAAGCTGCAACTGATATGTTTTGACCCCAGGGTCAGAATAATTTGTGTGGGAGTTTAATATCCAAAAACAGCATGAATGACGATTTTAATTTTTGCCTCAAGTAATTATTGTATAGGGTAGACTTTGTAGCCTCATACTGCTGCTGTTTTAAATATAAAGACTGGAAAATACTTACAGTCATTTTATTTAGTTTGTTTTTTTTTGCTAATTAGTTACACTAACACTCGCCTAAAACAGGGAAGATATAGGACCACTTTAAGACATAGACTAACGACAGACTAAGTCAAAACAAAAACGACTTTATCTAACAAAGAGCTCTTTAAAACGCTTATAGCTATATCAGAATTCAAGTTATCTCGCTTTTATTTCATTTGTTTAAAGGTTTCAAATTCAAATGGCCAATTCGGAGCTTTGTTTTTAAATTTCACTAGATAAAGGTCGGCGTCAAATTGAAGCGTCTTTCGTCAAGACGCACTGACTGGGTTGCTAAAATAACATTTTTTGATAAAGCTCATAAATGTATTTATTCTTCCCTGTTTTTTGTTTGTGTGGGCGAGTAGGTTGATTTGAGGTAGAAAAAAGGAAAAACATTGTTTTAACTGAGTTCTTGAAGATTCCTACAGCAACTTTGACACACGCTGAAAACATTTCGCTTCTGTTACTGCCAATCATTTTTGCTTAAGAAACGAATAATTATTGCGTCGTGTGTGGTTGCTTGCGAAACGAAACAAAAAAAATTTGAAAAAAAGATTGGAAACGAAATGAAATATAAAAAAAAATACAAAAAGTATTTATTAATTATTTCAAACTATTGGCAGTATTGCGATAGATATTCCGTTGTTGAAGACGTGTAGATAACTGGTTTGGGACAAGGCCAAGGAACCGCCCCGCCTTCCAAATTTTATTCATTTAAAAATTTCAACCCTCAGTATTTCGTGATTTTGGAAACTCTAACCCCCCAGTGTTTTTACACCTATAATAGGAAGTTCATCTTTTCGAAGTTTCTAGTTCATTGGAGTGTGCGTGTAGTTCTTTGTGTGAAAGAAAATAAGCTGTTTTTTACTTTAAATATATTCACGAACTTAGGAACTGTGCCAGAAAGTCCGAGCTTTCAACGCTCGTACGAACAATGAGTGATTGACAAAAGCCATGATTGAAATGCTATTTTCCTAGAAATATAAGCCAAGTTTTCTTTCCACTTCAGGTATCTCGTTTAAACTTTTAATTTCGAAATCGGGGTCCCTAAATTTGAAGTTGTTTTGTATTACTTCTGCCATTGTATACGTATGTATTTGGGTCCTGCCTCAGCAGTCGGTGCGTGTAAAAACCCCCGTGTGTGCTTACTTCGCTTCACGCCTTTCCGGTTTTAAAGCATAAAATGTCGCCCGACTCATGTACGGCAAAAGAATGTGGGGGGTGTTTTCAGGCCGGGCACTGCCCGTCGAAGGCGTTCTCAAGGTTGACAAGCGCGCACGTTCTTACCAAATCGCTCAGGCGTAGTGACTTTTTCGGCCTTCTGTAATCTTATCTTTTTCAGATTAGAGGCAAAATCTTCGCAACTTCCGACCGTTCAAAAAGTCATCGCTACAATTGATGTTGGGGATAATGCTGTCCAAGCACTGCAATATCATAGCTGAAACCAGTGAAATGAGAAGTAAAAAATTAGTTTTACGAAGATTAGTAATCAAACAGGCACCCAGACTGGTTTCCAATCAAACAGAGTTGTGGCAATTAAGGTATTTTATCTGCTCGAGTGTCTTCTTGTATCGTGCAGCCGGATGTAAAGGCACTGATGAGTTGATTTTAATGTCAGGAAATTAGCAAACAAATAGCAGTGGCATTTGAACAAATATTTTCTAAATTAACAACAAAGAGATAAATCACTTAAAGGATTTGTTTCGGTTTACGAGTAGTCTATGCATAGTAATTGGCACTGTGAAGTTTATGAAAGCAATTACAAAGTTTTGCATTTACTCAATTTTTCAATTTTTTTGGTCTTCATAATTGATGAGAAACGTCTATCAGTGAAAGAATTTGAAACACGATAGGGCCAAAATAAACGATGAAGGCGCGTGTCTCGATGACGTTTTGCCTAAAAGCTCTGCGTGAATACACTGTCCGGGGCTTTCCCTGATCGAACAAAGTTCCGCCCTTCAGGGGTAGGCTTAGCCAAGTAAACAATCAAAAGGACGACCAGATTGCTGTGGAAATAAACAAATGCAGGGAGCGTTTAAGATAAGATCTTCTAACGGCCTGAAATGTAAGATAAACCTTTTGTACTGTCACATAAAACTATTGATAAGCTTTAATCTTCTGCAAAAAAGCAAAAATTATAAAAATAGCATTAAGTTTATAAAACAAGAACTTTCAACGCCGTGTTCCGTAGCTTTCAAGCCCTTGCAAATTTCGGAAACAAATTGGTTATAACGAGAACTACTAGGCAAGGTAAACTAAAAAAGTGTGGCCAGATTTTTACAACCTTCCAAAATACCCAATTCCAAAATGTGTGCCACATTGACATCCGGTTGTGAGACGAGTTCTTGGCCTGCTTAGCTGGGGCACAAAGTGTCACATGAATTTCAGATTTCGAAATCTAAACATTAAAATTCCATCAGCAAGAACAACAAGTGGGAAGTGATTTCTCCAAAGTCCAAAGTTTAGAATTGAGTGTTTTCTAACTTGAACCACGCATTTTGGGAGCGTCACGTTTAAAGCCGGGTTGTTCAAAGTCAATGTGTTATATGCTTCAGCCTGTCATTACACCGCTTTACAACACACCATTCACCCCACGGGTTTTTTCAGCTCATTACTGTTGATGATGCATGCCGTAGATCGGCAAAAACTCAAAGGTTTTTAAAGTAATTTACAAGCATTGCGATTTGGTTTCCTGATATTCTCGGTTCAACATATGTTACTCGTGTTAAGGACAACCAGATATGTGGCTGAAAAGAGTGGCTGTTTACAACCAACTAATAAGTGATTTTTAAAGCAATAATTTATAAGCTGCATGTAAAACACAGCCGTAGTATAAAATGAAATTAAACGACCATTCTGGAAGTTTGCGCGGCGTTTGCCGCCGTTTTCTTTTTCTGATTTTAACCGCCCTTAGAACCAAAAATTTTCAAACTAATTTGCATCACCGCGAGTCATGCTCATAGTCATGGGACTTTGTTGTTTTGTGAAAAAGCATTGGTGTGGAAAATTTCGCGCCATGCCAGTAGAACGCAAAACTAATTTCTGTTTGAGTGCAAGTTGCGCATTAGTTGCTTTGCCAAAAGGTAAAAGAAATATAAAAAAGGAGAAAGCAAAACTGACCCGTGTGAGTTGGTGGTCTTACGCATAAAAAAGGTGTCAAAAATCTTTGTTAATTACCCATATTATGTCTAAAGTAAATCTTGTAACTGCATTACAAAACACAGCACGACGATTTCACAATACTTTTTCTAATTCTAAACAAGTTTTGTCAGTCAGGCTGTGATGTGACTCAACCGGTGCTACATTAAGTGTCAAATGACGAAATTGGGGTTTCAGATAATCAAACGCTCGCAATCTTAAAAGTTTTGAGTTGACATCCAATCGCGGCTTTGTTTGAACGTTACAAAAAACTCTTCCTGTCACACGCTCTGTCTGTTTATTGTTTGAGATTTTGACACTCTATTCATTTCTATTTTAATGCAAAGTGCAGTCTGACACTTCCCCAGACCTCCCCAGACAAACCTTTAGCACATCACACCCAAGTACTTTTCAGAACGAAATTCTAATTTCATTCATAATTATACTTTGAACTGCGCACCGTGTGATTGGCCAATACTCCAAGACCAGTGTTATGATTGGCGGGAAGGTGACAATGCCGTCAATTTATAGAGCTTTGAACGTGCAAACAAACGCGTGGAGCGTTCGATCGCAAAGGTCAGTATAAGGGCTTGGCTTAGTCATTGTCAAGAAAGGCGTTGTTAAACTTTGAGAGCAGAGTTATCGTTTTTTGAGTTTTCACTGTTCTAAAATGTCCGCTGAAGTCGAAGCACCGCCGGCAGAACAACCCGAGGTTGTGAAACCGGATGAAGAAGTGAAAGTGGAAGAAAATCACGTCGAAGAAAACAAGGCTGACGGTGGCGAAGAAGCGAGCGACAAGCCGAAAGAAGGAGAGGTAGTCGAGGAAGCTAAGAAGGAAGAAAACGGAACAGCGCCTCCTAAACTTAAACTTCACCAGCCGCCTCCCGAAGCAAATGTACCATGTGGTCTCCCACCTTGCTTGTCGTTGGAAACTTATCTTCGAATGAATAAAATTCCGTATGAGAATGTGTATGCGCCTAAGCTATCGGCCAACAAAGTGAAAATGCCTTGGATCGAGTACCAAGGAGACAAGGTTCAGGACGCCAGATTCTGCATCAAGTACATCAATAAGCAATTCGAGGTCGATCCTGATTCATCTCTAACGGACGAACAGAAAGCTATATGTCATGCTTTTCAAGCGATGGTCGACGAAAACACTTACTGGAGTTTGATTTACTATCGCTGGGTGGATAACTACCAAGAGACGAAGAAATACTACGATAATATGGCGCCTCTCATGAGTAATATACGACCAAAGCTCGATAAGAATAAGTGCATTAAATGCATGGAAGCTCATGGCATCGGCAAACATACGAAGGAAGAGATCTACAGCATTGCTGAGTCTGATCTTCGTTCTATCAGCTCACTGCTCGGTGACAAGGAGTTCTTCATGGGCTTGGAGCCAACGACCATCGATTGCACGATGTTTGGTCTCCTTGCGAACATCGTGTACGGTGCCCCTGGTTCTCCACAAGAAAAGCTTATCAGAGAAGAACTAAAGAATCTGTCTGATTTCTGTGACCGAATGAAGCTGAATTTTTGGCTCGATTATGGCGAGATTTGCAGCGAAGAGAATGTAGAGGGGTTGAAACCAAAAAGCCGCTTTTCTATGAAGAGAAAAAAGGAATCGAAAGAAAAGACCGGCGAGGCAAAAGAAGGCGAGACCGTCGAGCAAAAGGTTGAGGAGAAAACGGCAGACGAAGCAGAGAAGAAAGAGGAGGAGGCCGAATCAAAACCCGAAGAGAGTGCCAAGGCTGAGGGTGATGCGGCAGAAGATGAAAAGCCAGCAGAACAAGATGAGGAGAAAAAAGACGAAGAAAAATCGGGCGAAGAAGCAGCAGCGGCTGCAGAGGAGCCGGAATCTAACCCAAGCGAAGAGAAAACGGAAGAGACGGAACAAAAGCCAGCCGAGGAATAACCAAGTGTACTGTAAGCTATCATTCTTTCATTTTAATTTTAGCTGGACTTTGAATTTAAACATACTGAACACTTGCCGAATTACAATGAAATGGAAGAACATTAGAGTGCGCCTTTGGTGCCAAGTCATAACAATTATTTTTGCTGCCATTTGTAGCTAGATAATTTCCGAGGGGAAAATGTTGAGTGAGAGTCGTTCACGTAAAGTGTAAAGTGTCTCGGTTGATTTAAGTTTTCTCGACTTTGAGTAACTGATGAGGTTGTTGAAGAGATCGAAAACATGTGGTGTATTTCACAGATAGTGAACTCGCGCCTCGTGTAATTTCGCGGCATTGGCTAACATTGAGCTGGGTGTCTGTATTTGATTGTTAGTTTTTCATTACCGAACAACTTGTTAGTTTCCCGGGCTAGATGTATAATTTCATACTTCATTGAATGTGTCGTTGCGAAAGTAAGTTGTGACGGAACTGGAGTAAAGTAGTTTCTAGGCGTGGACTACACCGGCAGCTCATTTGCTCCGAATAAATATGTAGGTGTGGCAGTAGAGTCGAAGCCTGCAGTAATTCAGTTTGAAACGCTAGTGAATTTGTTTCTGTACGATCGCAAAACATTAATTTTTTATCAATTTTTTGATTGTTTAGCTAGTTACTAAAAGTTTATTGAAAGGGGTTAGTCTTGCCCAAACTTTGCACACGAGGTGTAAGCTTGTCTACCGACTGAAGAGAAACTGGTATTCCATTGTTAGTTCCATCGATCAGATTATTTATCAATTATAAAAAGCAGTGCTGTTAATACAGAAATGTGGATTTATGAAGTTAGTATATCAGAGTTTTTATTGTAGTTTGAAAAACGGCAGTCGTTTTTGCAACTCGTTGTGCTAGAAGTCGAAATGTTCCTGGGTGCTAAAGAGCCAACGGGAAATTTATCGCTTTTCGTTGCGATTGTATTGAAAGTTCAAATATTTGCTCAAGGTATATTCTAATCTACAACATATACGCGAAAGCAAACGAGTGTTGCGAAATCGACTATAAAGAGATTTAGATTTACAAATAGTGTAGAAACTTAGTTTGTATTTGTATAATGCGATACCCAGTTTTGTACTTTGGTTCCTACGATGTTTTTTTTTTCTGATTTAGTTTTGATTTCGTAAAATTGACAGATTGACTAGCGTGATTGAGCTTCGAATTGACGGCAAATATTTTTCGGTTGTTTGTCGTCCTACGAAGTTGAGTTTAGTTTATCTATCAATTTGTTGTTTCGAACGGGCATTCGAACTGCAAAATATTTGTCACCTAGATTTTGCTTGCATGTTTGTATTCATATGAATTATGATATTGTGTGTAAGCACTCGGTGCAATACGTTTTTTGGTTGCTGTTGTGTCGTGCAGTTCCAGTTGAGATTTTGCGTTATTAAGGAAACTAAAAGGGCAAGCTTTCGAATTCACGCCCTTTGCTCTAACCACTAAATTCCAAGTAATAGCTTAAAGTTCGTGTGAATTTTCATAGAAAAGGAATTCCAAGTTAATTATTAAATGCCCAGTTCTCACTTACACTCGGTGCTATGTATTACAACCATATTGGTCGTTTATTTTGGCGGGCTAAGTAAAAAAACTAATTTGTATTCGTATAAACACATCGTTTGAAAGTTATTATATAGTTGTGTTTAGATATGCAGATTGTGTTTTGTAAATTTGGAGCCCAAATTTTGTGTGAGGGCATTTATATTTTTTTGGAAATTATTTCCACAGTCAAATATGTTCTTAATGATTTCTTTGTAATTTTCTTAAACTTGCGAATCATTTAAAGGCTGTCTGTGCCATACTTTTTTGTACTTAAATTTTTTGTTTACCCTCTTTGTCGTTTTGTGAAACTCGTATAAAACTCTCATTAAACTGAATTGCAGACACTTGGTCCATAGACCTGCATGCCTTGATATACAGAGTTGTAGAAAATAGTTTAGAAAATACCAAGCAAGTACAAAATTCTTCCTAGGATACATTTTGAATGTTGTACATGATTCAAAATACAATTGCTGCTTTCTTGTATGAAATGCCTTTGCATTTTTTTGTTGTCAAAGGAGCAGACAAGCAAGTTCTTTGTTTTTCAGTTTTAGCATGCTCCCTTTGATCAGGGTTAAATAATTATTATATAGTTTGACAGAAGTACTGTACAGCAGCACTTGTATCTCTAGAAGTGCAAAGCTTGTGTTACCCAACTATGTGTGTAAATTGTCAAAGTAAATTATGGTTGAGCATAAATAAACTCTATAATGTGGTTTGAAGTCAAGTGTGTTAACATGTTGTAAGGTGCTTCAGTCATATATTAGTGCAAGATAGGAAAAGCTGTTGAACTCTTGAAGATTTTTTATCTTTAGTTGGACAGAATCATTTTCAGTGCATATTTTTTAATGATTGTGAAGTGTTATTATTCTGGAAGAACCTAGTTGGAACTGAACTTTTTCAGTACTTTTTGTCAGTATTGCAGAAAAGAGGATGCCTCAAAAAATTTTTGTGTGAGGCTTTAGTGGGACAAGTAGAATATCCATGACGATAAATGAATTGTTGGTTTCATATATTATTTTTAATGCAACCACAGAGCTGACAAAGAATTTCAGGGTAAACTGGGCATATAGTCAGAAATATGGAACTACTTTAATTGAAACTAGTGCCAGTGGGTTCTTGGAAAGACTTTGCTTGATTTTTTTAATGCTTGAACAATCAAGATAAGTGTTCCTAATAAGTACACCCATTGGAGTAGTTATAATATGGGTGTTAACTTTTGCCCCTCGATTTGATAGCAGCTATAGTTCAATCACAATATAACTAAGTTACCAAAAAAACTTTATTTTACCAGGGTTTTGAAAGCTTACAAAAAATGAGCAATCCTTACTTGATTTTTTATGATGATAAAAATGCATTATGTAGAATTTTCAGCTCATACCCAGATAGATACCTTGATCTCAATATTGTTCATATGGGTCATGGAAAACCTGGAAGGTCATGGAGTTCATCTTCCAGGCCTGGAAAGTTGTGAAATTTTGTTAGGGGTCATGGAAAAATTGGAAGAAATTAGACTTGCAATAAAAAGTTGAAAAGAAACAACAACTTGCTATACTTGCACAAAGTTACATGGCTTTTTGCTGAAGAATTGATCATTTCACCACAGATAAATTTGTGAAGATGCTGTGTGGTGAAACATGTGAGAAATAGTTTTTTTTTACTTCCAAGAGTTTAACCTACTACTAAGGCTACTATGTCTCAAAAAAAACTTCCCTTTTGTCACTTTGTTTTAGATTGTGTTGGGAAAAAGGAAAAACATGAAAATACTTCTGATGTTTGAGGGAGAAGTAATGCAAGGTCATGGAAAATCTTGAAAAACATGAATTTCAGAAAGTTAAGAGTATGAACCCTGCTGAATTTCAACCCCTAAAAGATTTGGCGAGCATTCATACCCAAAAAAAACCCCCTCGCTGAGTTTCTATTATTAGATTAGAATGTCCAATAGACTTGGTCACATTTTTCCTTTTTTGATAGGCACATATACTGAGATTAGGTGGATGTTCAGATGTGTTATTTGGTCAACATAAAAGGCTACAACGCAGTGGGAAGTTGAAAGCTGACAGTCTGAGTGTAGCCCTTCATCAGTTCTCATAAGAAAACTTTAACACTTAAAATGACCACTTTCTCAACATTTGGAGTTCTAGCTAATTAAACGTCAGGGGGGGACTCCCAACTTTTTTGGTCGGGATGCTCGTTGTACCTCTTGGGGTTAAAAGTCATTGATTTGGTACCGCTTAAGGTGCCAGAGACAACATTTTGACATTTGCATACAGTGCGGTACCTTTAATTGGTTTCTCAGAGACATACAAACAGTGATTTGGATTTTTAGTTGTTGTTTTGGTTATACCTAGTTTTCTGCTCCATAAAAGTCTTAGTCCTTAAGTTTATTATATTTTCCAGAGGGCATTAAAAACAAAAATCATATTACCTGGATTTTCAGGGTTAGTAACAAAGTACAAATATCAAGGGAGGGGGTGGGAGTTGGTATTATTAGTATCAACTATCCAAGGAGGGGGAGAGTTGTTAGTACAACTATCTAGGAGGGGGAGGGTTAGTAAAACTATCTAGGAGGGGGAGGGTTGTTAGTACAACTATCTAGGAGGGGGTGCTAGCACAACTTTAAGGAGAAGGGATTATAAGTACAACTCTTGGGAGGGGGAGGGTTATTCGTACAACTATCTAGGAGGGGGAGGGTTGTTAGTACAACTATCTAGGGGGGGTGCTAGCACAACTTTAAGGCAAAGGGGTTATAAGTACAACTCTTGGGAGGGGGAGGGTTATTTGTACAACTATCTTGGGAGGGGGAGGTTTGTATAACTATCTAGGAGGGGGAGGGTTGTTAGTACAACTATCTAGGAGGGGGTGCTGGCACAACTATTTAAGGAGAGGGGGTTATTAGTACAACTATCTAGGGAGAGGGTGAATTGTTAGTACAACTGTCTAGGAGGGGGTGCTAGCACTATCTAACGAGGGGGGTTATTAGTACAACAATTTGGGGAGGTTTGTTAAAACAACTACCTAGAGAGAGGGAGGGTTAGTACAACTAACTGGAGAGGAAGAGGGTTGTTAGTATAACTATCTAGGGACGGGGAGGGTAAGTACACATATCTAGGGTGGAGGAGGGTTGTAAGTACACTTATCTGGGGAGGGGAAGAGTTGTTAGTACAACTCTCTAGGGAGGGGGGTTGTTAGAACAACTATCTTGGGAGGGGGGTTGTTAGAAGAACTATCTAGGATGAGGAGGATTGTTAGTACAACTCTCTAGGGAGAGGAAGGTTTATTAGTACAACTATCAAGAGGAGGGGTTGTTAGTAAAACTATCTAGAAAGGGGGGGGTTGTTAGTACAACTAGGAAGGGAAGCTAGTAAAATTTTGGGAAGGGGGTTGCTAGTACATGTATCAAAGCGGGGGGTTCTTGTACACTCAATTAGGGAAGAGAGCTCGAGTAGGCAATACTTGGACATTTTGTCATTATTTTACATGTACAGGTAACAAATATTTTGCAATTTGGAACATTTTTTGTTTTTTTTTGTATTATAACTGCTGGTACATCGAAGCTTAACAGACAAAACAAGCTTTTTTGTTTCTCAAAAATGATCAGTTCTTCAAAAAGTTTTGTTTTTTCCAAAGTTGGAAGTACTCACCTTGTTTTATCATTGATTTGCTCAAATCACCTCACAACTGTAAACAGGGGTGTCACTTAGGGAAAGGTTGCTGAACCCCACTTTTTCCATCTTGTTTTGATATACCGTAAACACT
>JANVCF010016347.1:0-14312 GCA_025388745.1 Hydrozoanthus gracilis
AAAAATAATGCTTATGCAAATTGTTGCAGAAACCACGAGGTATGCATATGTGCAAGTACTATTGCATGCAACTCGTCCACATTATATTTTAGCGGCCATTTAACAAGATTACAACTTTTTGCCTTGCAACAGAAAAAAGCGTGTGCATTTCTCTTGTAACATAGGCGGACAGCCGGCAAACTGAATGCGCTATTAACTATCATAGCAATTGTCTTACGACAAAAATGAAACCGTAAACAACATGAAAATCTACGTAGATAAAGAAATGATTTAAGCAAAGAACATATCACGGTTTTATAATAGCTACTACTTGAAGACCAGGAAACTTCCGAAGCTATATATTCGCATGGACACGACAATTTATGAGGTTGGTCAGAAATTGAAACAAAAAGCTATACCACAGGACCCACCACTCTGATAATTTTGTTTCAAAAACATCAAAATAGCATAAAAATTTAAAACATGTTTCAAACATCTACAATTTTTTGGAGCTGCATGCAATGGTTTTGGGCATGACTTACACGAAACAATTCCTGTTGTATGTATGGCGTAAGCAAGTTGCATGCAGCAGTTGTAGGCAAAAGTTTACATAGTGCCCATGTCAAAGAAGAATATATACTCTATTTGTAGTTGTGCTGGCGCAATCGGTAATAATCTTTGTTCTTTGCAACATTACAAGTTGTTGCACTTCGTACTAAAAGATTTTCATGAAATATGTCACACTCAACCAGACAAACGTTACTAGAAAAGAAGAGGCACGGAATTTTGTTTTTTTCTAAGTTTCCCTGTAGCTTCAAGCTTATTATAAAGTGCGACAGGTATGATAATCGTATCAAAGCGCATGGAGAATGGGGAATAATTGTGAAAAAAAATTGCTAAAATATTTTATGGTTCTTGAGATATGTCGTCACGAGTGGTTCCGACAAAGTTGAACATTGCTAATCCAAAACCGTTTGGTGGATTTCAGCCAAATTTAGAGTAATAAACTTGCAACCTCAAATACATCTGCAGTCCAGCTTTGCTTTAAACTTATCGCAAGTTTTGGATTGGCAGCAGATTTAAGAATTTCGCAAATTTGTCTGAGCCATTGATGACGTCAGTAGTTGAAGACTCAAATTTTTATTTTCCCAAGTCCATAAAATATTTTGGATAAAAAAAACTTTCACTGCTATTCCTTAACTAACAAGGTCTATCAACTGAACTAAAACTATCTTTAAATACAAATATATGCATTTTAAAGAAAGTTTTAAGAATTCCCCTCTTCCTCAAGGAAGTAGCAAATTTGTTTCAGGGGAGGTAAAATTACAATATTTATCTTTAATGTGAAGCTTCTTTTTTTTTATGTTTTAAGAGTTTAAGTCATATCGGTTATGCAAAGAATGAGCTATTTTGAATCTTAGTTCTAACCTCTTTGGGTTTTTTCTCTTCTCAGGTCATGTTGCCAGAGCCGATGTGTTAATCATCTACATAAAGTAGCAAATTTCAAATGGCTAAGTCAATAGGCCTTTTGCAACAAGTGATCACATGGTACATTTGATGACATTCTGGGTGGCAAAGGAATGTAACTGACTCCAAGACAAGACACAATTAACGAGAAACGTGTGATTTTTCTTTGTTTTGATTTCCCAGTGGAGTCTTCGACATTCCTTTGCCATCCAGAATATCGTTAAATGTACCATGTGATCACTTGTTGCAAAAGGCCTATTTAAACTGGATATGCATACTGACAAAGGCCGAGTTTTCAGAACTTAATACAAAGAATGTACAGCATTTACATTTCAGCCCATTCGAAAGTTTACAAAGGCGGTCATCGAGGAGGGTTAGGGAAAGTCTCGGACAACGCTATGACATGTTAGGATAGAATTCATACAACTGCAAGCCTGTGCTGACTCGAATGTGAGATTTCAACAGCTCTATTCTATCCATTTGTAGTTGCTACCCCCAGATCAAAGCAACATACGAATTTTAAGACGCTATCCGCTTAAGAAACGACCAATCAACCTTTGACACAATACATATTTCCTTCAAATGCAAGACTGTTGATGTGTACATGTGTGATAAAGTGAAACGGCAATGTTTTTCTTCTTAGGGTTTTCCTTCAGTATATTTAGGAGCGTTTTTAAATTGGCTTTTTGCAGCGATCTTGCTAAAAACATTCATACAACTGAACTAAAACAATCACATTGGTTAATTTGGAGTTTTTTCTTTTGAATAAACGTAAAATAAATGAAATTGAGTGACATTTTTTAAGAGCATACAAGACGCACTAAAGGACTTCTGGCACGAGTGCTGATAGTTGACAAGGATTTTCTCACGATTTTCGACGTGATCTGAATCCTCGGGATATATCATGATCATTGCTTAATACTGCAGAAAAACTTTTTTGGGAATTCGACATTGCGAACCACAATACTTCGACAAACACAAACGAAAACCACTAGGTAGACGTTGCTAATTAGAAAAATACTCGATTTATTATAGTGAGAAAAAAGTTGAGACTTCAGTTAATCGAAATGTTCGACGAAAGCATCCATGTTGTACCGACCTACTTGAGTGAACAGGCATCTTTGTTAGAACGAAATCTAGATGGAGTTATTTTTTCAAAATAAGTTAAAATTACGACTCGTACTTTTAAAAATTTACAAACAGTAGTTCGGTTTCTGATAAACGGGCAATGACGCAACGAAAATAATTCTGGAAATCCGGGATGATAAATCTCAGACACGTGTCAATCTGAGATGTTTGCGATTCAAGCATTTATTGTAGCGTTCCACCCAAGAAGTCTTGGTCTTGTTTGTATTTCATCGCATTCTGAGCTAGCAAATTAAGTACTTTCTGTTAAACAATTTCTTTCTTGACAGCAAGATTTAAGTTTGTTGAGTATTTTTACAATAGCGTTTTACAGTTGAATTTCGAGCATGCATATGTATATAAAGTTGACAAAATAACTAAACTATGCTAATGTCAGTTGTTCTAGTTTGGCTAGCAGAGTTTTAACTTCCTCATTATAAATTATATGGAAGGTTTGTGCTCGTTTTCGGTTGCTTTGGGTGACAATTATAAGTGAATAGTCAGATGTTGATATTTCGATTTGCATTTGTTAAATGTCCGCTTTAAAAAAAGAAACGTGTTTCCGAAAAATTTTTATTTCTGGCACAGGCAGGTCTCTCATGTAATTGAAGAGAAAACTAGAGAGCCCTAAGATGCTGTAAGTTCGTCAAGTCATCAGGGAAACAGGCGGCAGTATTTTGATTTTAAAGGAACCAAGAAAATAGAAGTTTTATACTTTTCCATACCAGTATTTTCGTAAAAACAAATCTCAGTTAATACAAGCTTCTTTTTTTATAAGAACCAATAAATTTGGCCGAGGCTCATTGCTCTTAATTTTTTTGGCGATTGGAGCCTAGAATTGTTCTTAATTTGTTCTTATTTCTACGTGTAGTTGAAATCGAACAAACAAAGTATTGCAATACATGTATTTGAAAACGGATTGCTTGGCGGGTGTATTTTTGATCAATTCGTCCCCTCATTCGTTTTCCCGAGACGATTTCCAGAGACTATCCAAGGATTGATTTCGTATTCAAACTCTTACCTGGGTCAAATTGAGTTATGTCTGCCGATTCTTTGAGAACTCCGCTGTATTAGCGACATAACAGCTTTAAAAATTACCCTCAATTTCTGCACCGCAAAAATTCGAACCAACTGTCGTGTTGATCTTTCCAAAAACTTTTAAAAACTCGGCCACGAGCCTCAACTTGTTTTTAAATTGTTCTTAAATATACCTATAACATCAGAACTTTAATAGATATCGACTTGTTTTTTAACACAAAAACAATTTGACTTCCCGTTCTGGTTGCTATGGAAACCAAGGGGTACCACGTGGTTACGCTTAAATGGAAAGCGTTTTGATTGGTTCCCTATTCACTGTATATTATTTCATATACATGCTTATGATCATATTTGGAAAACAGCCGCGAAAAGCAAAACCAGGGCTTACAATTTTTGGATTAACAAAATTCTTTGAAAGGTAAGTTGTTAAGTTGTTATAGCAGGAGGAATCAGTGTCGTGATTGGTGGGTTTGGCTGAACGGACTATTAAAATATCAAAAATGGTATACAAAGTTAAATGGTAGTCTAAATTTTTTTTTTTTTTTAACCTGAAGATGACTTTATAAGTCGAAAACGTTTGTTTTAAACTACCATTTAACTTTGTATACCATTTTTTATATTTTAACCTATTTGGCGTTTTTGTGGACTAAGCAGATGTCTTATTCCAGCTTTCTGTCTGCTCTGTCGATCGACTACACGTGCAATTACACATCTTAAGATCAATTAGCGCAAAATACATCAGCTTACGCCGACCAAATAATATATGAGGAAATTGAAATCTTTATGATTAAGTCTATGGCTGCCTTTCGTTTGAAGCTTCATACGGGCAGCTTCAAATTATCCATAGCAACTAGTTCAGTCATCACGCGAACTAAAAGCAAGATGTAACGTTATAGAACGAATTTCAACGCGCGCGAAACTGCATTCAGAGCTAAAAGTCAATTTGTAATTTATTTAAAGGTAATTGATTGAGGCGTTTTGAAATGTAGTTCAACGTGCGCTCGTAATTCGAATAAGAACAAATGACGCGTGTTTTTTATTTTATTATTATTTTTTAATTTGACTCATAGTTATAACATTAAATACTGGACAGTCCCGTGCCTTAAACCTTCGCCCGATCTTTTTCGCTGAGTTCGTGCGTAGTTTTTGTCGACTCTCGTCAGAATTCGAAAATGTTCAAATCTAAAAGGAGTTTTAAACGTCGAGCAGAAGGTGATCGGAAAGGGTTTTTTCTGCGAATCGTGAATGCTAATATTTAATTGCTGTGATTCATAAATGAAGGAATTTATTCCCCGGGAACTGTGAGGCAAAGTATTGCCGTGATTCGTGAAACGACAAATCTGTTTCTCAATAATCGTGACTTTAGTCTAGAATAAGCATATTTTCTCGACTAATATGTGGTTTAGGCTTAACAAAATTTTACTTCATATAAGGTCTGTTAAGCGTTGTTGGCCAACTAGAAAAACACTAGGTGAAGACATCGTTGTTCTGCAAACATTTAGATTCAAAGTTTCCGGCTGCGAACAATCAACTCTATTTTTATTGAGTCAGTTATATATTGTAACAAATTTTGATACTTAATTGTCACAAGTCACAAGAACTTTCAAAATATTACTAAGACAACTTTTTAAAATCGTGAAAACTTATTTAATTCTTAAGACACAGTATAACGCGATATATTAGATTTCCCATGCAGACCCGGCACCGGGGAAACGTAAAACATTTTGAGTTAGCGGGATCGTTTTATATCTAAGATCAAATGCAAGGGAAATTGGGTTATGTTTGACTTTAACGGGACTTCGAATTACCGGGACCTAGCTGCATTGGCAAATTGATAGCTTGATTAAACAAAAATAACAAAAAGGACCAGCCAGACTTAAAAACTAACTTTTCATGAAATTACAGATATTGATAAGCATTTAACAGTTAAGACTCAACAGCAGCCTAGAAGTAAATCCAAGTGCCTCAAAGCTGTCCTTATGGTGCAGTAGTGTACTCGAATATTGGTAGAGGTATATAATGGTAAATTTATTGACACTCTCCGAAAGGGGCTTTTCAGTGACAACTACAACAACTATTACTAATATTCGTTAAAACTATCAAAAGCACAAACTTCCATATAAATATACAAAATACAAAATATAGGAAATCTGTTTCAAAATTCGGAGCCTTCTATACGACCACAGCAGGGAGAGCACTAAGGCAGATAATTGCGCCTCTGACCGCATGAATCGCTCCAGGAGTTGGCTCCGCAACCTGCGCTTAAACTTAGTAACTGGCTGAATAAACTTAATGATATTAATATTGGCGATATATGTTTGCTTTTTCAACTCTATTTTACTGACATTTTAAATCTAACATAAGAACAACCATGGAAAAGGAATTTATTTTGTGAAAGCTTTTTTAAAAAGAAAATGTCGTTTACGTCTGACACAACTTTTTTGATTGCTAAGATATTTAGGTTTTTCAAATATGTCAACTTTTAAAGTTTGGGGACATAACGAGAGGAACTCACAAGGGATCGCAAAACAACGGTTTTTTTTAGATACAAAACCAATGATCCTGAAAAGCAATATAACAATTTGTTATTTGTACTGATTTATTCCATTTGGTTCCTCCTATTACGTCACAACTTTGGCCTAAGTTGTATATTTGAAAATCCTAACATCTTACCAACCGAAAAAGTTATTTTCATGAAATACTGTAAATGACATTTGCTTTTGCTTTAAAAACTTTTTTTAACAATGTAAGTTTTGCGTTTGCGAATCTAGGCATATCACAGCTTTGTCCGAGCACTTTTTTAACCCTTCTCAATCGTTGCCTTTGCGATCTTTCGAATGGGCTTACAGCCTTTGACTAGAACGCCTAACTGTACTCCTACGTGCTTCAATGTTGCTTCTAAAAACTCAGCTTTTCTTTCTTTGTAACTCGTGCATCGCTTAATCACGGAATTATTATTTTGAAACGTGCTCTACTTTATGTAGACAATCAATGCATCGGCCCTTGCAATTTGACCTGAAAAGATAGAAAGTCACCTAGGTTAGCTTTAACTTAAAGTATTTGTTATCGTCCAAGATTTAAGATAAGCGAACAACAGAGGGTACAACTGGTATACAACTTTAAATACCCTTTAAAGCTTATTCTCTAAGTTCCAGATGAAGAGTAGAACCCTTTAATAATGGTAATTTTCGAAAATAAAGCGTTTTCTCGCCGTTCCTGTTACATTTTTTAGACTTGAAGCGTGCAATGATGTCGTAGCAAGAGGTATATGACGTAGCAGGAGGCATGAAGCAGAGACAATCTTTTTAACCTCAAAACGTTGGGTTCTGGCTACAATAGTCACATTGTTAAAACTTTAATCAATAAATTATCTCATTAAATTGTTTGAAGTAAAAAATTTTTTTGACATTTTTTAATAGAAGTGAAATACCTCAGCAACTCACTGCTGCTACGTCACAGGTTACCAGTCCCCGGCCTGCTTGGACAAAATTTACATTCCGATCTTTTTTTTCTTATTAAAAATCATACTTAGATGTGGAAATTTTCTTTGGTTAACCGAGTTTTTGAGTTCACAGATGATAACAGTTTTAATCCGAAAAGTAACAAAATAGGCTTGATAAGGACTTTAAGTAAAGATAAAAGACCTTTTAAAGGATCTCAGTTACAGTAGATAAAAGATAGGGCTATTTGAATGATGCACTCAAATACTTTCCACAATGCAGATATTCATTTTAACTTTCTATTTTATGGGCATATTGACTATTTTTAATACAAGAACTATATAAAACGCAAACTTTTAAATACGAGCACTATATACAAGCACAAAATTCTTTAACACAAGCATTATTAGGAGCACTATTCAAATATAACCGTCCTTAATAGGAGCACTATATAAAACCTAAACATATCTAATGCAAGCACTATATTAAGGAAAACTTAATTATAAGGTATACGAGCACTATATTAAACAAAAACTTATTCAGCTAGCTAAAGCATAAATTATTCTTAATGTGCCTTAGCTTATTGATACGACAATCTATGTGAAGAAGCTTAGGGCCCGTCCACACTAACGCGGATTCATTCGACTCCGTATACTTTTTGATACGTTTAAGCCTTCTGTCCACACTAACACGCGGATCGGATCCACCGAATCCGTTTAAGTTTGGAAACGCTCGCGAAAGTGGATAAAAACGAATCCGTATATCTTTCATCCTAGTGTGGACGTTCGATCCGGATAAAATTGAAAACGATGACGTCAACTGTACCACGTGGTTGAATAACAGGCTCTCGCGCCAAAACCAAAAATCAAAACAAACATGCGCAAAAGAAGTAAACATGTACACGTTATGCGCTCACAGCGGATTCGTGGCGTGTTAGTGTGGACGGTAGGAAACGCTATGAAAACGGTGGACGCGGATCAATTGATGTGTTTTCGGTAAAACGAATCCGTATACTTTTGAATCCACGTTAGTGTGGACGGGCCATTAAGTTATCGACAAGAAAAAGGAAGATAAAGCCCGGCCTTACTTGGGGTATTCCAGTTAGTATAATTAGTCCCTGTACTGTAGATGACAGTGTTGGGTGGGTATGGCTTTTCCCAATCACATACTGTACCACGTGAACATGCAAGCCAGCCGGCGTCCTTATCACAACCACCATAATTACGATTGATGTAAAAGCGACGTTTAGCCCAATCATCCCCTTGAATGGAGAACACGTTCTGTTCCTCACTAAAAAGGTCAGTCCAGGGAGAACTGAGGAGGCGATCTCTCGAAAACCAGCTTGTATAATTACTACCTGTACCATTAAAAATGATTGACAGTATGTGCACAGTGTTGTTATACAACGCGACTCGCACCTGTAGAATGAAACAGTTTAAAAAGTTTTAGAACCTAAGGTGTAAACGCAACTTTTTGCTACATAATTGATTGACCTCCGCCAAGTTATCCTAGTTGGTAAGCGTGTGGAGGCCACAGTTTAAAAAGTTTTAGAACCTTCGCGTCTTCTCGGATAAGGACGTTAAACTGTAGGCCCAGTCTCTCGATCTCCTATCGAGGGACTTAAAAGAACCCACATCACTTGTCGACAAAGAGTAGGGTGATCCCGGTGTCGTGGTCTGTCAACTGCTAACTGAGGGTAACTCTCAATGAATATGAGTGTGAGCCGCATATAGCGGACTATCTAAGACCCTCAATACCACAGGCAACTGTTAATCATCGTAAACGCATTGAGGAAAAGCATCAAGGCCGGCGCACACTTGGGGTAAAGAGCTGAGCTGTTTGCTAGGGGGGCTGTTTGCTCAGCTTGCTCCGCACGTGTGCGGCAAACATTAGCGAGATTTGAGCTCGCGAGGCAAAAATCTCACTAAAATTTTGCTGCACATGTGCGGAGCAAGCTGAGCAAACAGCCCCCCTAGCAAACAGCTCAGCTCTTTACCTCAAGTGAGCGCCGGCCTAGATGCGTACTAAAACGGTTAAATCATTGTTGTTGTTATTGTTATTATTATTACTATCATCATTATTCTTGTTATTATTGTTATCATTATTTTTTTATTATTATTATTTATTATTTTAAATTATTATTATTATCATTATTATTAATATTATGATTATTATTATTATTATTCATAATACTGTCTTAACTATAAATTTCGCGCCAGCAAACGAGTATTCAGCCGTCCTAGTTTTATTCCCTGATTGCAACTTAATACAACTAAATTCAAGCGAACCTTTTTTTTTGTTTATTACCCAACCTGTCCATTAATAAAGCTTTTAAGGCCCACAAATTTAAAGACTTGTAAGCAAGATGTTTTTACCAACTACCCACTGCAGCTGGCAGTTGCCAATCATCAATCACGGCCCGGTTCCTCAAAACCCGATTAGTGCTAACCCAGGGTTACTTACAACACTTTTCCAGTTCCAGGTACCGCTGATAAAAATAGACTGTCGGCGCACGTTCTCAGGGTAAGCCTCGAACTGCACGAAAATATGCACAAATTAAATTCCACAGAAAAGATGTGTTGTTCACAACTCAGTGTATTGTTTAATTTTAAAATTCAGTTCCTCCACGCTGGAATTTGTGATTATTTAACTTCAGTTCGAGGCTTACCCTGAGTATGTGCGCCGACAGTCTATTTTTATCAGCGGTTTCTGTAACTGGAAAAGGGTCTATAAGCTTCGTTAAAAGTTACTGGGCCCAGACTATTAGCTGTAGTTAATACCTGTGTTGGATTAACTTTCAACCAGTTGTCAGGGGTGGCGATGATGTTCTTGTGATGTTCGGGGAACGAAGCGTTGGTGTTCAGAGCGCCCAAACTGTTTGGATTAACTGCGCTAGAACTCAACCATGCCGTATATGGGTCATCGCTAATACCACTAGCCACCTTAAACACCATTGTCCATCCTCCCCCTAAACAAAGTTCAAAAGATAAACCAAAAAATATATATAAATGTACAGGAGTACTTGGTTAGAAAAAAAATTTCGGAGGGCGCTCAATTTTTCAGGAGCATCAAATGTTATAGATTAAACGAATTTCCAGTCTTCATGAGTGATTCATCGCTTTAATTGCTACAGACTTGTTTCGTTTTAAATTTAGCAACTTAACTTTGTAACGCCAGCAGGCGAAATTAACGATCATTCGCTAAAATTGCCTGATGAGTGTGGCCGTCTTTTGAATGATGAATCACTTCTCAAGACTGGAACTTTATCTAATCTTTAACATATTAAATGTATATGTATATTTAAAGAAACAAATAAGCAACAAATGGCTGTTCTTAGACAGCAAATACGAGACCGTAGCACTCGGAAACTGGCTGTATAAGGAAACACATCGATGCATTATCGAATGTGCTGCAGAACTACTACCAAATTTACATTTTTTCTCTCTTTATAAAATTTTTAACACATCTGAATATTTTTAGAAGTTGAGTGAATTACTGGAAGGAGCAACCTATGACTATTGTTAAATTTTTAAAAAAGCTGAGTTTTAATCTGAAATTTAAACTAAAGAGAACGAATAGTTCAAAACTTTTTTATAAAACTATTAACAACAGTCATAGGATGCTCCTTCCAGTAGATCAATCATCTCTAGATGTATTCTTAACTGGTTAAGGAATGCGAATGCGTGGATCCTTTTGGCTGGGCAAGTTGTTGGATTACAGTGGGCCTAAAACAACACTAAGTCTACATACCTATTTATATATATATAAACTATTGTTAACTCTAGAAATAATTCTCACTTAGAAAGTCTTTTATTGACTTGTACCCTTATGGGTTGAATAAAAGGAAAGAATTTCGGTCCAAGAACCGCATTCAGTATAGCACCTAATTTGGCTGGGCCATCATTGGCATAGTATTCAGAACTGTTGTAGCTATAAACTGCATTGTCTTTACTAAGTTCACTTGTATTTTATTTTATTTTTTATCATTTTTAATTGTACATGGTATATATATTAGCCATTTTTTACAGAACTTTAGTTACCAGTGTTTTTAAATTTTTAACCTGAAGAAGACCGAACGGTCGAAACGTTGTTTTAATAAACCGTACAGTTTTAAAGTTTGCCGCAGATGACTTTTCATGTTAATTCCCATTAACTTTTGAGCAACGGCACTGTATACGCCAAAAAATGGCGGCCCGTACATTAACCCACAATTCCCAGCGCCTAAACGTCTAAAGATGCCACAATAAAACGCATAATAAGAATATGTAGTTTGTTACTTTTCCCTGGTTTCTTTTTGAGGTGAAAGGTTTAAAACTGTACGTGCATTGTGGTAAAGTGCCTTATAATTGTAATGGTCGATTAGAGAGAAGAAGGTGGCATATGTTTAAAATAATATGACAACTACAGCGGATTTTTTTTCCCTTTACATAACAGAGCATACATTTTTAGAGCCACGATATACCGAAAAGTCTGTAGCCTCCAGTGGCTGATTTGGTGTGTATCACTTATACAACTTTCATTTGCAAAATACATTTCAAATTGGGATGGTGGCTCAAGCCCCCACACAAACAATGGAGCAAGAACGGTAACACTGAACTATTTTAATACACAAAGAACAAAGGATTAGGAACTGAGACGGCGAAACTTTAATTACAAATTATTCATTATATGATAACAACTTGGAGACGTTCGGTTGAGAAAGAGAAAGCGGAGACGGGCTGGAAATATTGGAAAGAAGCTTGCGTTCAGGTACGTGAAAGGACACGATAGCGGAGAGTATCAAGGGCTTATGCGCAACCGATCGCAAGCGCAATTAATATTGATGATGATTACGTCCATAGGCCTCATCCGGGTCCGTAACTCCCCGTGACTTATAGCGATTTGTTGCAACTTAAAGCGATTTAAGGAAAAATAGGGTAAAAAATGACCGCGAACTAATGCGATTTTAATGCGTCTTAAGGTGATTTAAGGTAAAATGGTGTGAAAATGTGCGATTTAAGGCGATTTTAGGCGATTATGGTTAGGGTTAGGGTGATTAAAGCGATTTAAGGAAAATGGGGTAAAAATGACTGCGAACTAGTGCGATTTAAGGCGTCTTAAGGCGATTTAAGGCGAGTTAAGGGGATTTAGGGTAAAATAGTGTCTGGTGTGAAAAAGTGCAATTTAACATATTAAATGTATATGTATATTTAAAGAAACAAATAAGCAACAAATGGCTGTTCTTAGACAGCAAATACGAGACCGTAGCACTCGGAAACTGGCTGTATAAGGAAACACATCGATGCATTATCGAATGTGCTGCAGAACTACTACCAAATTTACATTTTTTCTCTCTTTATAAAATTTTTAACACATCTGAATATTTTTAGAAGTTGAGTGAATTACTGGAAGGAGCAACCTATGACTATTGTTAAATTTTTAAAAAAGCTGAGTTTTAATCTGAAATTTAAACTAAAGAGAACGAATAGTTCAAAACTTTTTTATAAAACTATTAACAACAGTCATAGGATGCTCCTTCCAGTAGATCAATCATCTCTAGATGTATTCTTAACTGGTTAAGGAATGCGAATGCGTGGATCCTTTTGGCTGGGCAAGTTGTTGGATTACAGTGGGCCTAAAACAACACTAAGTCTACATACCTATTTATATATATATAAACTATTGTTAACTCTAGAAATAATTCTCACTTAGAAAGTCTTTTATTGACTTGTACCCTTATGGGTTGAATAAAAGGAAAGAATTTCGGTCCAAGAACCGCATTCAGTATAGCACCTAATTTGGCTGGGCCATCATTGGCATAGTATTCAGAACTGTTGTAGCTATAAACTGCATTGTCTTTACTAAGTTCACTTGTATTTTATTTTATTTTTTATCATTTTTAATTGTACATGGTATATATATTAGCCATTTTTTACAGAACTTTAGTTACCAGTGTTTTTAAATTTTTAACCTGAAGAAGACCGAACGGTCGAAACGTTGTTTTAATAAACCGTACAGTTTTAAAGTTTGCCGCAGATGACTTTTCATGTTAATTCCCATTAACTTTTGAGCAACGGCACTGTATACGCCAAAAAATGGCGGCCCGTACATTAACCCACAATTCCCAGCGCCTAAACGTCTAAAGATGCCACAATAAAACGCATAATAAGAATATGTAGTTTGTTACTTTTCCCTGGTTTCTTTTTGAGGTGAAAGGTTTAAAACTGTACGTGCATTGTGGTAAAGTGCCTTATAATTGTAATGGTCGATTAGAGAGAAGAAGGTGGCATATGTTTAAAATAATATGACAACTACAGCGGATTTTTTTTCCCTTTACATAACAGAGCATACATTTTTAGAGCCACGATATACCGAAAAGTCTGTAGCCTCCAGTGGCTGATTTGGTGTGTATCACTTATACAACTTTCATTTGCAAAATACATTTCAAATTGGGATGGTGGCTCAAGCCCCCACACAAACAATGGAGCAAGAACGGTAACACTGAACTATTTTAATACACAAAGAACAAAGGATTAGGAACTGAGACGGCGAAACTTTAATTACAAATTATTCATTATATGATAACAACTTGGAGACGTTCGGTTGAGAAAGAGAAAGCGGAGACGGGCTGGAAATATTGGAAAGAAGCTTGCGTTCAGGTACGTGAAAGGACACGATAGCGGAGAGTATCAAGGGCTTATGCGCAACCGATCGCAAGCGCAATTAATATTGATGATGATTACGTCCATAGGCCTCATCCGGGTCCGTAACTCCCCGTGACTTATAGCGATTTGTTGCAACTTAAAGCGATTTAAGGAAAAATAGGGTAAAAAATGACCGCGAACTAATGCGATTTTAATGCGTCTTAAGGTGATTTAAGGTAAAATGGTGTGAAAATGTGCGATTTAAGGCGATTTTAGGCGATTATGGTTAGGGTTAGGGTGATTAAAGCGATTTAAGGAAAATGGGGTAAAAATGACTGCGAACTAGTGCGATTTAAGGCGTCTTAAGGCGATTTAAGGCGAGTTAAGGGGATTTAGGGTAAAATAGTGTCTGGTGTGAAAAAGTGCAATTTAAAGCGACTTATTAGTTTTAAGGTGAAATGATGAGAAAAAGTGCAATTTAACGCCTCTTAAGGGTTACAAGGTGAAATGATGTGAAAAAGTGCAATTTAAGGCAACTTTAATAAGGGAATTAAGGTGAATTTATGTGAAAAAGTGCATTTTTGCATGTTAAGGCGATTTAAGGCGACTTAAGGGGATTTAGGGTAAAATAGTGTTTGAT
>JANVCF010016458.1:0-10701 GCA_025388745.1 Hydrozoanthus gracilis
ACTGTAGTTACTGATTTAACAAAATATCTTTACCCGGAGATTTTAAAATCATCGCATTACCCGCACCTTCGTGTTACCCGCAGCAACAAATAATTACAGCAAAATCAACGCATTACCCGCGGGTAATCGTCCGGAAATTACGGTACTGTGAAGTTCCAGCACTGGGGAAGATCTTAGTTATCACCTTTTTAGTTAATTTTAGCAAACTGTAATAATTTACATATGATGTCAAGTTGTGGATGCATTTCTATAAATCATTACCTCACAACACAGTTAATATTATTAAAATTTATAATAATTTCACATCTATCAGAAGTATAAATTATTAATAGTTATTAAATAAATGTAAAACTTATTACATATTATTTTATGAACATAAAATTCATTTATTCATCTAGATAATTTATTTGACCCTATTAACTATTGATTCTATAGATTGAGGTGACTGGTAACAGTTTCTACAAGTACATCCACCCTTGTGACCACGAAGAACTCGCAACTCAGCTTGGTGGACAGATTCCACTGGAGGACATGGAAATTTTTGATGGTTTGTTTTGTTCAGAGTCAGTGTTTGTGATGAGCAACCATCTCAAGGCCGGCTCAGCAAAGAGAGTCAACGAGAACCCTTACCGATCATTCTTTGTGCGAATGAAGAGCACCTTGACTAGTAGAGGAAAGAGTGTTAACCTGAAAGCATCAACCTACAGGGTATGTTGACCCTTTAACCCCTAAGAGTGCCGAAGGATGAGTTTGTAAATTCTCCCAACTTAAGTCCATAGTATTCCTATAAGAAGTTTGGAAGAATTTCTTAATTCGTCTTCCAGAGTTTTTGGTGGATGATCAAATTTCATATTCTCAGTACTAAACAGCTTGTTTTCTTTTGTTTGCTGTAAGAAGAATTTAGATGTTGACATATGCCTTAGGGCTGAAAGGGTTAAAGAGGGGTTTTTTGTTAGTTTTTTTTTCATTGTGCAGAGATCAGAAGTTGTTCCCTTGACTTGTAATGTTGTTAAGTCTTAACAACCAAGGTTAGGTAAACTTAAATTGTGTATTCAATTTAGTGTAAATGTAATGATTTTTAGTTTAAATTGCAAATCTTGTAAAAACAGATTTTCAGAAATACTTACCGTTGGCACCTAATTTCAATTGATGCAGTTGAACTTGGTTTTAATTTCCTTACTAGTTTACATAGATTTTACATAACACTGATCTGCAAATAGCACAGTTAATCAGGGCAGATCACTATTCTGCTTTTGGTGTTAGGAGATATGTATTTGAGGAAACTATCATATTTATTCGAATTAGAACCCACCTCAAATAAGTGCCACCCTCAAAAGGCAAAAAAATTTCATTAGTGCCCTGGGGCTTATTCAAATAAATACAGTTCATAGTTTGTTTAATCTCAAATCTCAATTTATAAGTGCCAGTATTTTCTTTATTTAGGTTGTTCATTGCACAGGCTGTATGAAGATGTCTTCTGTTACCACTCCAGAGGGAGAAGTTGGTGACATGCCAGTGTTCTTTGTTGCTATTGGAGTACCACTGATGTTCTCATCCACATTTGAGGTACCCCTAGACAGACGCACATTCACTAGCCGACACAGTTTGGACATGAAGTTTGTTTACTGCGATGACAGGTGTGTAAAATATATATATAATTATCATGTAAATTTTTGGGATATTATCATATTGTTTCCCTTCCTGTTTCATCAAATTCAAAAATGGTGTTTGTATGTTAATTAATTGATAGCATTTGTTAATTTTATTGAGTAATTAGCTTTCAAGTTGAACAAGTTTTGTGTTCCTTTATGATAGCAATTTTGAACAGCATCTAGTATTTAATTTCACGAGTTTTAAAATCTCAAGCCATCTCTTTGAGAGTAAAACACTGTTGACATTAGTTCTTAATCATGTCTCTGTACAGATTGAAAGTTCATTTGAATAAGTTTTATTTTATTGTCATGGTTGTTTAATGCATATAACAAAAACTTTTTTCAGGGTGCAAGAACTGCTTGGGTACACTCCTAAAGAGATTATTGGCAAGTCCTGGTATGAATTTCAACATGCTTGTGACCTGGAAACAGTCCTGGCCTGCCACAAGACATGTGAGTGCTTGTTAAGTTGTACTTTGTGAAACCCAGTGTTTTAAGTATCTATAAAACTTTCTGAACGTTATTTGCCCCCTTAGAGTGATCATTTTTTTTGTAGATATGTTTGTTCATTGTTATTCTACTTAACGTTTGAAACCCCACAAAATAAACTTTCTTTTGCTGCTTTTGAAGATAGAAATGATTGATGTTCTCATTCGTTTTGAGCAAGTACCTAGCAAGTTACTATTCGTTATTGTTTTTAGTTCAAAAACCCAGTTATTGTGTTTAATTGCTACAGTCGCACGTTTTTGACAAACACTCATTGTATGCTTTTAGTGCTCACCAAAGGGCAGTCAGTGAGCAAGTATTATCGCTTCCTGGTTCGCAATGGTGGGTGGGTGTGGCTGCAGACAAAGGCAAACATTGTCTATGAAAGCAAAACCTGTCAGCCAGAGTTTATCCTCTGCATCAACCAGCTTATAGGGTGAGCTTAATTTTTCACAAGCTAACCAATAGTATAATTTAATTGAATTAGTTTTGTACTCATGCAAACATTGTCACGCTACAAGTGTAGTAGAAAATGATTATACATGTACAAACGTAGTGTAGGTAGTACAGTTTGACGATTCGAAGTAATAATTGTTGTTAATCAATAACTGATAGCTAATAAAAATATAAATTATCATTTATAGTGGATTTTTATTTGATTAGGTAATTATGGCTTAGCAAAAGAGATCATGGGTTACTTTAGTTCATTTTTTGAACTCTTAACTTTGGTTCTTGGTAAATCAGTTTTTAAATATGCATTTTGCACATTGTGACCCTTAATTTCAAAGTAACTAAAGTTATAGTAACTCCCCAGTTCCTTGAAGTTGAATGTGAGTTGGTTATGGTTTTCCGAGAAGCCCAGGTTTTAGTTCAAATGTTCGTTTACCACTTTATTAACAAAGAACTGATAATGAATCGTGTCTTGCCACAGGGGCACAGAGGGAGGTGGTGCTGTTGTAGCGAGTGAGCAAATCAGCCCTGTCCTTTTACCAGTTGCAGTAGAAACTATTGACAAAGTAAAAGAAACCAGTAAGAAGAGGAAAAAGACAAATACCATTGTCTTGGAGGAGCGCACCAAACTATTGAAGGCATCTTTGCATGAATCTCGCAGTAATGACCAGATTAAGGTTGAACCCGGCCTGGTGGTAAAGACCTGCCAAAAGGCTGCTGGCCAGGTGAAAGGTAAACAAGCAGTTGCAAAGAAAGCTTGCCAGTGTTATGATGAAGTTGATTGCGAGCACATTAACTTTCAAGAGTGTCCACCAGTTTCTTGGGACGTGAATGAAGATGTGCTTCAGCAACAGCAGAAGTACGAGGAATCTATCTGTGAGCATTACGGCTTTACCAACACCCCACCTTCATCTCCATGTCGTATCGAGCCATTGGAACAAATCGAAACCATTGCAGAGGGTAATTCGTCAACAGTTGATGACAGCCAGACTCGCAAAGACGAAACAATGCTAATTTCAGATGATGATGATGAGGATGTTGATTTAGCAGAACGTGCTCCATTCATTCCTCTCACTGATGCAGAGTTGATGATAAATGATGAGATTTTAGCGGAAATTGAGTTCATGGATTCACCCATTTGCCCGCCAAGCTGGATCGATGAGGATGTACAGCCAAGAAGCATTGGTGACAAAAACAATCCAAGGTCTTCCTTTTTGTTAGCGAAGAAAAATGCTGCTTTCTCAACTGCAGCAAAAAAACTCTTCCCACCAACTGGAAAAAAGGGCAACTTCATTGAGCTCTTGAATGGGTTTCCTATGGTTTCGGACAGTGAAATGGAGGTCACTGCTCCAGTACAGTCCAGCAAACTCTTGCAAGGAGATGAACTGTTAAAGGCACTTGACCAGGATGTTGGGCAAGCACCATCTGAACTTTACTAGAACTTGAGTTTAGTACTGTCAGATCCAGTTTTAGCTTTCAAAGCAGATTTGGACTATTATATTTTAGGACGTTAAAACGTTAAACAGATTAGGTGTGTAGCCAGATGTTTCGATCTCAAAACGGTCCAACCGTAGAACATTTTAGGGATCAAGTCTTTCGTGTTAAAACAATAGTTTTGATAGTAACAAGCGAAACGCGTGGAACTCTATGACTATATTGTAAATTGCTTGCATGTGGACTGAAAGAAAAGAAGAAGGCAGGAAAAAACATGAGGATGTTAACGTCAAAATGCATGCACATAATTTAAAACCTAAATTAATTAAAGAAGAATTGTGTTAGTAATCTGTTTTTGGTGTTCGAGAAAGTATCTACTGTGAGTGCTTGAATTGGGAATTTTTACTATGGAAATAAGATAACTGGCACAAAATCTTGTAAGAGAGTGTAAACTAAAACAGGACGCCGTAAAGTTGACTATTGAACAGTTTAGTTCAAAAGGTTTGATTTTGAGAAGGTCGTCCTTAGACAATCAGGAATAGTTCCTGTTTTACAGTTCAGAAAGATCAAGAAGACCTCCTTATATAGTTCAATCAAGAACAGTCCTAGGATGATAACGAAGATCTTTGTTCAACCTGGAACAGTTCCAGGATGATCAAGATCTCCTTCTATAAATCAATCAGGAATAGTTCCAGGATTATCAAGAAGATCTCCTTATATAATTCAACCAGAAATAGTTCCAGGATTATCAAGGAGATCTCTGTTCATCCAGAAACAGTTCCAGGATGATCAAGACGATCTCCTTATATAATTCAATCAGGAATAGTTCCAGGATTATCAAGGAGGTCTCTGTTCATCCAGAAACAGTTCGAGGATGATCAAGAAGAGTCGTACTGATCCATTGACCCATGTACTATTAACCGCCATTTTATTCATAGTATTTATAAGAACGTGCCACTCCACAGAACATTAAACGTGTGTGTAACATAAACACAGTCCTAGGATCTAGGATATATTGTTTAAATTACTTTTATACTGTTGGTGGTTAGAAGTTTGTAAGGTAAGCATGTAGACATCCTAATGACTGAAAAGCGCTGATTGTACAGCATAGTTAGCATAAACGAACATCTCGAAACTAACAAATTCGTTAGAATGATCTTAAAGGTGGTTTCAGTGATGTTCTCTTAACTTGAGTGATTTTAATTGCCGCTTAAGCTGGACGAGGGTCTAAAAACTGCGTGATACACTAGTTTCTAAAACGTGTTTAAAGTCTATATGAAAAACGTTAAATAAACCGTTAAAAGTTGGAACCATTGTGCAATCTGTAGAACTCTTGGTGTTGTGGGCGCCTGAAATAGTAAGTGATGATGGTAATTATCCATTCTCTAGTTGGAATACTCTAACGGGAATGTGAAATGATCATTGGGAAAACGAGAGAACGAATTTTCGTGGTTAAGATAAAAGTCTACATTTTGGTATGGACACGGATTCGGTAAATATGAATAGTGCTCAAATTGACGGAGTTAAGTCGAGGGGTCTATTAAGGTCAAGCAGATAAAACTAACTTTATTACGAGAACTGGAAAAAACGGGGTTTTAAAATGCCTCGGGTAAAGCTGTCATCTTGCTGAGCTCAGCACTGAAATAGCAATTTACGTACTACGCTGCAGGGGGGAGGGGCTCGGAAATGAGATTGAACCTAAGTTTTTTGGTAAATAAAGAGTAAGTCGTACTTTCTTTGACATCAAAGCTCAATGGATTGAATGTCATTGGACCTTGATATTTGATTGAAAATTGATGAAGTTTAGTTCTTACACGAGGTAAATGAAATAATTTACTTGATCTGGTGTTATAGTTATAAATCTGACTATTTAACATAAAGATATTTTGAAAATTTGCTGGAATGCTGTTGTTTTTAATTTGAAACATAAATTGTGATCCTTTAATTTTCGTATATCTTCGGATTTTAGCAATTGTAATTCTTTGAATATCGGACTGGTATAAGCAAGGAAGTCTTTATTAATTATAATTCTTACTATTCTTTTTTGCAAGATTAGTAATCTTGAGTGATATTTTTTATACGTGTTTGCCCAAACAACATTACAGATATGGGTAAATCATGGAAAAGTACAAGATTTGTAAGGATTCTTTCTTAAGATAAGTACTTGATTTGCGTATAATTCCGATAGACTTAGAAATCTTGTTTTCCGTGTAGGTTCATTTGTGGACTTTTAGATTGTCGTTAGTCCGGCGTTTTAGCAACAGCGAGTGTTTTAATCAGGAATCCAAAAGCTATAAACGGTGTTTATATGTGTAGGTCAAGTATCTAACACACGTAGATAACTTCAGTAAATTTCTAATTAAGAACAAGGTTCAGATTGGTCAAAATTAAGAAATTTAATTTAAGAACAAGCCGAGGCTCGGGCTCGCTAGCTGTTTTTTTAAACGTTAGTCTTGATCTTTAACTTGACAATAACGAATGAATAAGTAATGATTCGGGGGGGGATAATTTGCAAAAAAAATTTGCAGGGCCATCCCAGACAGAAAAAAAATGTTGCACGCCGAAATCCTATAAAGAGAAGGTATGGAAATGAGCAAAATTTTGGTTTTTCTGAAGCTTGACCGAAAAAAAATAATGTTTTGGCAATATATTTTGAGCCTGAAGTTGTTCTTAAATCTACTTATCTGTGTGTGTGGTTAAAAATCGAATAAATCCCGGGTCTTTTAAAATTGTTCCTAGTTGGCCGATCTTCTTACAAAAAGGCATGTACTTGCTAAACAAATCATATGTCGGCTTGGAAAAATTTATATACCCGCTTCATTAAACTCAGCCACAAGTTTTCGACTGGTTTGCCGAAGCTGTTTCGGAGCAGGCCAGAAAACAAGCAACTCAGCAATTCATATAAATTTGAATGAGACAAAATGTAAACATTGCTGTTCTTGTTAATTGCACAGAAGAGAATATAGCTGTTTTATTTGACGTCGCCTTAAGTATGTTGACAGATCTAGACAAACGATCAAAAATTTAGTTTTTTGTGTAAAGCAAAAAACAAAAAAATATAATAGCGGCAAAAGTGATTAAAATGAAAATAAGATTGACTTCACAAGAAAATTATTTTCGGTATAAAATCTTCGCTTAAACGTTATTAACTTTGTGTTTGCGCAAGTTACACAAAGTAGAGAAATATTTTATGACATGACGTCAGAATGCATGCAAAATCAGCTACAGATAAATGCAATTTAAAGTATATTTTTTTGAAACAATGGCCAGTAGGACCATTTGAAAGACAAATAAAGTGCATTTCTCTAATCTCCTATCGCCATGGAAAATCAGAAAACCTTTAAAAGGCCCTTTTCAATAGGGAAATTTATGAGCTTGGCGGCGGGGAAAAATAAATGTTTATTCATCAGAGTGAGGTTAAAAAGAAACATACGAAAACACAATATTTTTATTTCTGGTTGACTGTTATTTCAGTTATAATGAACTTGGGCACTGCTCAAAACTGAATAAAATGGAAGGGAATCTCACTGTTCGGGAGTTTTCTTCGTGCATCGATACAGGAAGCTGGTGGAAGACACCAATGGATATTGTTCTCGTCTTGATTCTTGTGGTGTCACTCGTTGGAAATGCCTCTATTTGTTTTCTCGTTGCTCGCCAAAACCGGCTTCATACGGTTACAAACGGGTACATTGCGAATATGGCTGTTATTCATTTCCTTTTTGCTCTATTTTGCATCCCATTTCTACTAAGACAGCAAGCGAGTTTACCGCAGCACTTCGACAACGACTCTCGACGCGGTGCAGTCTTTTTGTCAACGCTACACTCTTTCACTTTCGTGTTTTTTACAGCCTTGTCAAGTTTTGCAACAACCTTAATATCTCTCGATAGATATTATGCCATACATTTTTCGGGAAAGAACAAAGTTGTTGGTAAAACCGCACTGAAAATGGTTTTCCCTTCTTGGATTGCTGCTCTTTTTCTTGCGGTAGCGTGGGTCATCATTCACAAATACTGCACCTGCGAGGCTGACTCCATCGGCAAAAACCTCGTTTGTTCGCCATTGCTTCTTCACCCGTGTAGCAAAACAACCAAAATTACAAATACTGTATACATCACCTTCATATATTTCCTACCGTCATGTTTTATGATTGCTGTATCAACAAGAATATGGAAGCCAATGTGGTCTGGCGGCAGATACATCCGACCTTTAGGCTGTCACATTCGCTTCGCTGCTGATATCAGAACTACACAAACGATGTTTGTTATTCTTATACTGTTTCAAGTTTGTTGGGGGCCATATTTCGTTGCTTGTTTCCACAACATTTTCAGTCAAAAAGATTGGCCACAGCATGCCTTCGACATCGCTGTTTGCCTCGCCTCTGGTAACTGCTGCATGTGTCCTTTGGTTTACGCTTTCAGAAACCCGCGAGTAAATTTAATATTTGCTCGAAAAAAACGCTCACAAATGTCAGAACATACTCGCTATTCTGTCAGCTCAGAAACGAGGAAAACTGAGGCATACTACATTTATTGGGCACAAGGGATCCAGACAGCAGGAGAGAATCCGTCTCTATAGTAAATGAAGTAAAAAAGAAAACAAGTCTTCGCAATGCTTGTTTGGAAACTCCTTTATGAAATAAGAGACTGAAAAAGAGCTGACCTGACGAACACACGTGATCCTTCAACTCATTTGTTAAAAAAAGCAAGTTAGCAAAAACTTATACGCGCTACGGACATAAAATTGTTGTTGCTAAAAAAAATTCGTGTTGTAAAAAAGGACCCCTAACTTTACCTTAACCACATTGGATCTCTAAGTATATCAATTTATCATGTTGATCCACGGGCGCTAGGATAATATCATTGTATAGGTAATGATTGATAGTGTAGCTGCTAAGTGACAGTTACTGAAGCATTTTAAAGATCTGAATATGTACTTACATGCATGGTTTTCCGGAGAATTGTCCGTTCTTTCAACTAATCATCCCCAACTGTGAGCTACGTTATGGCGACGTGATCTGAAGAAACGCCATCAAACGATATCCATGACTCACAAATAGATTTTACCTCAGTTGTTGCTTGAAAATTCTCAACGGACGCTACTCAACCAGCCGTCACATGATTTTCGCTTAGCCGGCGGTTTTATATTTCATTCGTGTTATAGAAACTTCGCACCTTGGTTTGGGTTTAAATCTCCGGGTCCGTGACAAAGATGTGCTGGAACAGAGGGTGTCGCTGCAGGAGGGAGCCGTTACACAGCCAAGAGGTGTGCATTACTGAGGGGAACCACTACAGAGGGGTGCAATGACGGAGGGGAACCGTTGAAGAAGGGTATGCCGTAGCAGAAGGCTCGAGGTTGTTACAGAGGAGTGCTGCTACAGAAAGGTGTCGTTATAATGGGAAAAAGAGGGGTGCCGTTACAGAAAGCCGTTACAGAGAAGTGCCGCTACAGAAACGTACCGTTACAGAGAAGCCATTGAAGAGGGTGCTGTTACAGAGGGAAGCCGTTAAAGAGGAAGATAAGGCGCTCCCTTTCTCTAACATCTGCTAACATCTGCAAACGGTTGGACCTTCACGTCTTCTCGGATCTGCGTATTCGATGATAAAAAATATTTTGCTAAAACAGAACTAGTTTTCCAAAAAGACCAATAAAACCCAAAAAATAATGTATTTGTGACTAGTTTATTATTTTGTATGAAATACATATTTTATACTATTCACAACGTATTAACAAAAAAAACACTAGCCCTTTCCTCCCGCCATCCCGTTTGTTTACCCTCCCCTCCCTGCGATACAAAAACTCTATTAACCATCATCTATTTCGCTGTCTTGGGTCTCTACTAGAGTTGATAATGTTCCTAGCACTTGGATCTACAGCAGTTCCTCCGCTCCCACCCCCAGTGGAAAGATTTTCTTTTCTTGATGAATTCCCATTGGTTAACCCGTTTCCATTCACGTGACCGTTTGCAGCTGCACGTAAACGCAATCGAGGATCTCGAGAAACATCGCGCTGAGCCTCGCTCTTCACTGCCACACCTACTGGCTGTTCCGGTCTATTGTATGGATGAAAACGGTGGGATCCAGAGTTTGGGGGTACACCTGGCATGTGAGGTGCATGATGGTTGGTTGGTTGGGCTGGAGGTAACTGGGCATGTTCTGAGGCCATAAGAGGGTGTGGTCGAGAAGCGTTGCCTGTAGTACCACTCAGCTGTGTTGCACTAGATAGGTTTCTGTTCTGTTCAGCCTGGAAAATAAGACAGGAAACTGTTACAAAAGATACTTTTAAAGTGCAATTGATCTTGTTTCATCAGCGTCAGCGTAAATGCTCTAATAAGCCTTTAAGACGCAGGGCTTTTAAGAGAGAGGGGCTTATAAGAAAGAGGGGCTTAACAGAGAGGGGCTTACAAGAGAGAGGGTCTTATTAGAGAGGGTGGCTTATTGAAAGATCAATAAGAGCCTAAAGACAGAAGCACACCACTGACTCTGTGTTCTTCTAGCGTTTTAACAGCATCTTTCCAAAGTTAAAGGGGAACTGAACTCTAAAATAAACATTTTTTAAGTGAAATCTATCAAGGTATTGAGAACATATCTAAACATCTATTTCTATGCGTCAAGTAACATGCTTTAAACTTGAATTTCTCAGAAAGTCTGCGCGATACAAGGAAATTTTTCTAATATCGTT
>JANVCF010016569.1:3752-14302 GCA_025388745.1 Hydrozoanthus gracilis
AGGAGATGTGTGTATGCATGGGATCAAGCAGAAGACGTGTGACCACACTGTAACGCTTTAACCATTTTATACTGCTCTTAGGCATACCACCATTAACATCTGGACCCATTTAAATTGCGAGGGTAACCAAATTTGATATGTCCTAAACATTCGAAAAATTCTAAATCAGAGTATTCAATTAGTTGAAATTTTTATTCCTTTTTGTGCTATAGTTGAGGAGTGTTCGACCTGAGTCAAACAGTGTTGGCATCAAATGTGATTTGGTTCACAAAGCGATCTTATCTAGTAGTGTGAACGAGCCAATAATCTATGTGGGAGAGTGAAACTTATGTACATGTGTAGGTCAACAAAGCCTACAACCGTAGTCTTAGAATTTGCTTCGTTTTTCTCTCATAGGATCTTGAGTGGATTAGGGGAGGTATAGAAAGGCATTTTATGCTGTCACAATATTTCCTCTGTCTGTTTGACCAACATCGCTGCGTTCGAAGAGCTGGACAAGAAATAGCACCCAGGAAAAGTAGCACCCGTTATAATAGAAAAAGAAAATAAAGTATCTGCAATTATTTATTGTACTATATCTTTTATAACTAATACAAAATTAATCTACATGTCTATAACTTAAAATGTAAAATAAACACTAGTCTAAGCGTACGATTATTGTAAAAGGCACGTAGAATATCTAGGCTACAATTTTCAGGAAAGCTTTGGTATTAGCACTTGGCTATCTAAGTACTTGAATTTCAACCGAATTTGAAAAATTTGTGCAATGTTCTGTTAAAGTTTAAAAACTACTTTTCTAGAATGCTATCCTTAAAGTCAGGCAATTGTTAAAGGAGAGAAAGTTGCAACTTTTCCGGTTCTTTTTCCTCTTCCGGCTGTGGTGTAACTTTCTGGCAAGTAAAGATGATTGAGTTTTGATTCTTAATTGTGCATGTCAGTCCTACTGTACAGCGGCATTGCTTTGTATTTGCAGGCTGTGGAAGAAAAAATAAGCAATCAGTACATTATCAAAACTTGCAAAAAGTAAAGGACAGGTTACCTTCTTGGAAGATTGTTTAAAAATAGTAGTTGTTTAATTCTACAGTAAAGCCAAAGCGAAGGTTAAGGGACGAAGAACCGATGGGAGATCAAAGAGCGAAAAAAAACAAGACAAAATACATAGCGTAAGATCAAGTAAAGGAAACAAGATTTCTTTCCCTCGAGGCTTACTGTACATAAAGAATTCAATACCAATAACAAACGAAGGCCTAAACGCCTCTAGAGGCTTAGAGCTGTTCTAAGACGCAAATATAAATAGTGACTGCGCTTGCAAATAATTTTCAACATAGCTATGACTTGAAAAAAAGTCGAAATGTTGTTGTATAAGTTCAACACTTGTTTCTTGGTCAAAAAGATTGGATTTACTGAACGGTGTTTCCCTTTCTCGGGTTAGTCATTATAATGATGTATTCAAAACTGTCAGATCAAGGTGGCTTAAAATTTTTTTGGGGTGACCACACTTGAAATAAAGATATACTGGTTATAGACATTGGCTTGTGTATACGTACATGGCTATGTAACTTCAGTATAATTTTTAAAAGTGCTCTGTAGCAATGCTAGGGCTGGGTAAAAATCAATAAGGTCGGCTTTAAATAATCTTGCTAGGTTTCTGGGCTTCTAACCCGTCGTCAGACAGTTCAAATGTTAAAATTTCTAATACGACAACTCAGACCAGACCAGAAACTCGAGGAAGAGTGTTTTGAGCCGATCTCAACCCCTGGGGGTACTCCAATATAGGAGGTGTGCCGCTAGGCTCGCGAAAGTCCTACCCTTTACTAGAGTAAATTCTGCAAATTTTGTGACCCTATACCAGAGTACCAGTTTTAAATACAAACACTAAAAAAGGATTTGTTTATGCTATAGGTCATAAAAAAGCAGAAACATCTGACTCGATAAAAAAAATCTCAGGTATAAAGCGCTCAAGTGTTTGGGATTTCAATGTTTTGTTATTACAATTTTTATATCCGCTTAGCGATCCCGTTAAACGAACCCTATTGTAGACCAATTTCCCTATCCCAGAGTAAATGGCTTGAAAACCATACCCTTTCCAGCGGCACATACCCGTATAGGCAATATATGGGAGTATCCCCTGCCCCCCCCCCCCTCCCCGGATTTCTACAAATTTCATACTGGTTTGTACCTTGATGAGTGGGTTGCACTTATCGTTCAATGATGGTTGCCAGGCGCAACGGCCTCGATGCTTCTTTGCCGCCCCGGCACAGCATTCGTTTCTACCACAGTCAGTGTCGTCATAGCATTTATCCCCCTTCTGAAATAGATGAAGGCAGCTTACATTAAAATAGATAATACTGCCTGGAGTAAAAGTTGACCAGCAATACTCAATGGAATCATTCTCTCAAAATAAAAATGTTTTTTAGCATACTATATACGTTCTCCCTCTTTTTCTCATTGGTTCACACGAGGGAAGAACTGAGTAGTAACCCGGTGGGGGGGTACTCCGGGGTAAAAGGGTACGGGGGCCCCCCCCCCCCCCCCATGTTGCGCTAAACGTAATGTGCAGTTAGTAGAGGAGTGCGCGTAATAGGACGTTTGCCAAAGGACTTTTGTCTTAACTTCTTCTCCAGTATGTTTGCTAAAACACGGAACATTAAGCAGCCTAGCTGCTTCAAATATTTCAAACCTCAAATTTACAAGGCTTTTGGTGTAACACAGGTTCTCCATTAAAAACCCCTCAAAGATACGTATTTTAACCGCGCTTACCCGGTCGATCATACGTACCACCCCAATATTAGAAGTAACCCTACCCCCTACCCCCAACCCCCTTCCCCAACCCTCTTCCAAGGGTAGCTGCAACCTTTGAGACAGTTCATCTAACTCGTTGAAATTTCGAGAACCTGTTAGAACACGTTATTGTTATGTTGCTGTCAACATTGTTGTTGCGAATATAAATACCATTCCGATAGCAATTCTTAAGTCATTTTGTTTTGGTTAAATGTACTTCAAAATATTTGGTAGGTTAATATTTCAAATGACAACTTTACAATCTAACCACGCAGTTTTCCGAATATCCTTAAGACATATCCTAAGTTTTCAAATGTTAAATATAAAATCACAATTTAAAACTCTAACTTTATTTGAAAAGGAGCCTGCGTGAGCACCACTAACTGTGAAAAAAACATTAAAGACTTAAGTACTAATCTAGACAGAGTTATTTCCAAACATCCTGTCTGCGAAAACCGCAAGACTCGCCACATAAAAAATTGTTCTGTTTAAAAAAACTAAAGATGACCGCACGGTCGATAATTGTTTTAGTAATTCGAAGAAAATTTTAAACTTTTTAACCTTTAACTCTAAACAATTTACCGACTTGCAAAATATTATGATAATATTGACACAAAATTGGGCAAAAACACGAAAATGTAACGATATTTGAACTTATTTACTCTATGCCGGCTACAAAGGAGTCCGACATTTACTGCATGTGATTGTATATCTTTATTCAAATCCCTTTGAAATCGATCAGTAAAATTAGTCAAAACCAGTTGTATTCATACTACTGTTTCGGTTACTTTTCTTCGCTTCGGCAAAAAATACGGAGGCTATAAAACTGTGAATGTTTTAGTAGTTCACTACTTAAAACGAAGTTACATTCTCCCCTCTAAAACCTAAAACAAACCGCAAACTGTCAAGCTGGAATCATTTGTATATGCAGATTGATTGAAACTACAGGAAATCTTAGTTTACAGAACGACAACAAATTTAACACAAACTCACAAACAAAAGAAAAGATGTTCGTGTAGATGTACTGCATGATAACGCATTATATAACTGATTGCGCGAGTGAGATTTTCAAGTGTGTTATATTTAAGTGGTAAAGTATTTCAAAATGATATTGCACAGAAAAGTGAAATATTAAAAATTTATAGGTTTTGGCAATTTTGACTTTTAAAGACGATTAAACACCATGCAATCTCGAGCTAGCCAGCGTTGCTATGTTTTGCTGTGTAAGCGTTGTCAAGACATTGCATGTCTGGAGCCACTTCGTAATACTTCCCGTTTTAATTTTATCTATGTTAATCAATATTGGAAACCTTGGTCAAGATAGAGGCAAAAGCTTCTTCCATCAGTCTCTTTAAGGTCTAACAAAGAAAAGGAAACCGGATTTCTGGTGTAACAGTTATAGCCTCTCGGGGTGATTTTTATCTGAGTAGGAAAAGGAAGACTACACTTCAAATTATTTTTTTCGTAATACCACCCTATATAACTGTGTGCAGAATTTCTTTTTAACGCGAAATAAGTGTTATATAACTCAAGAGCAGTCGCTCCTCCTATGAATACCAATTTTGTAAACTAAACCTTGCAATATTATTGATTAGCGCTTTTCGTTCTAACGCCCAATAATTTTTTCTATAACTAGGCTCGACTATTGCTAATGTTTTGCCACTTGAGAAAAAGCGTTAATTAAAGAGTTCTATGGCGACTGTTCTAGCGACCGTCTTTAGCAAACACTTAGCCCATGACCCTTATTTAAGCTGTATTGTGGACACAGCGGTTTTTCCGAAAAGGCTAATCATTGTCAGCTTTCATAAAGTTTGACAGTTTCAACAACCACTGCAAGAATTTTAAACAAATTATATTTTACAAACAATTGATTTCTTTTCCTGAAATTTTATTGCTATTGACCTGTTAATAATTGCGGTAAAAGCTTGTGTTTGATTTGGAGTTTAAGCGAGTATCCGATGAAAGTCTTAAACAGAATTCGTTAAAATGTCTGATAAATCAATCTAAAAGCTTTATCCCAGGAGTTGATCTTAGAAATTTCAACAATTGGTCTTTATTATTTCAAAGATATAAACCGTAAGATATTTTATATTCAAATTAAAGCAACATTTTCTTCTTTGATCCATTGCTGGCTCTCACTGGGTGGTTTTGTGATTTCGGAAGGACGTGATTCGAAGGCAGTTTGTTGATAAAAGCCAGCAGGTGCGGTGGAATCGATCGGCCTATTAGTTAAACTAAAGCTATTATCAAGAGCTACCAGCCAATTCTGAGATCGTCGAGATCACAAGCGAGTATCGAGTCGCAACATTGCAACGCTGTACGGCCGTAAAAAAGTTTTGGCTGTGAAAAACCGAGTCTAACGCAGCAGAAAAAGTAAGAGAAACAATTTTCATGTTAAAACAATACAATCTATATGGCACAGGAAGTACTCTATTGGTTTTACACAACTCTTAAGCTACAAAGCTATTGAAATTTCAGGCAAAGCCGGGTGAATAATAAGAGAAAAATCAGTGCTTTGTCTAGCAAGCCCGCTTTCACCTCTAGGTTCTTGATATAAATGAAAGCCGATTAAACGATTCGTGAAAAACAAAATTAACTGTAGCATGAAAAGTGTTATGCGTCAACCATGGGGACGTATTATGTACGTTGAAAAAGTCCTATTTTTTCATGCTTAAACCCTATTGTAAATCAGTGTTTTTATCGTACAACTAAAACAACCAGATTTACTTACAAGTGCACGGGTGGTTGCCGATACAGCAATAACAAAAACGGCCAGGTATATGGTGAGCTTCATCTTGTTCGTCCTTTGGCGAAAATTGATCTTTCTGTGCTGTAGAGGTCTGTCACTACCTTAAAACCACGCGCACCCACGCGTCAATATATTTTAAACCATTGTTTAGCGATATTGCCAAGCAGCTGTACAATACGGATATAGTCGTCAATAGAAAGTTACAATTTTAGTTATAGTGTTAATGTACAGAACTGTAGCTCCCGGCAGTTCGGTCGCAGAACACACCCTTGCTTAATCTGTAAAATCATTTATAAAAGTTGTTAATTTTACCGGGTTCGTATTGGTATAAATTAACCTTTCTTATAACATCATTTAGTTCGATCTGTGCATTTATACTTGCATGACAAGGCTGAGAGTTTCAGAAGCCTGGAAAACTTTGAACAAGGACGAAAGAAAAAATGATTGTAAATTATACCGTGCCGGCTTCTCGAGCTGCAACGATTTGTATCAACCGCCTTCTATTGGGTGTGGTTTGATTTCATTCATTTCCCATAGAAAGTGTTTAAATGGTTTAGTTCTTGCTCTCCCTGAACATAATCCGAACAAATTTCGGAAGTATAGAATTCTTAATATTTAAACTACAATGTACATCTTCTTTGCATTGATAAAACAATCTCAAGTTGAAGAATAGATGGTCGAAGAAATTACATATTTTGTCATCATCAATCTAAATTCGTTCTTTCCTTTTTTCATTTGCTAAAAGCCTTTTATGTCTAAGAAAATTCCTAATTAATGAATTCTATTTTATAAAGCAAAGGAAGTCGTTCTTGGCGCCGGCCGATGGCAACAAGATCCTAAGTTGACTTTCGTCATGTCCTTCCATATTGACCACGCAGTTCCTATCCCTCCTCCCGGGGGTTTCGTTTCAAAAATCCTAACTCAAATTTAAAAGAAAATGAAAAATAAAGAAAAATAAAAGAGAAACAAGCACACTTGTAACAAAGCGCGCAGCGCATGCGTCAAGAAAAACAGGAGGTTTTCATTAACAGAAACATCTCGATAAGATGATGCCGCGTGACATTTCCTCACTGGTCGCGAAATTCTTGCTTCATCAGATAAAAGTCAGAAATCACTGGTTTTCTTTAGCAGTTGCTTTCTAAAATTAAAGAAAATGCAAAGCAAACAGTACGCGATTAGTAATAGTTTTTTTCATTGTGAAAAAAATTGTGTAATATTTATTAACTAAACATAGCCGCCCTCTGGCCTATTACTTCCATCTTAACTTAAATGTCTATATTTTTTTTCGTTCTGTCTTCTTCATTTTGAAGATTATTAATTAGGTTAGGGAATATTTTTATAATAATTGTGTCTAAGTCAGCTGTCCCTTCTCGTAAAACTAAAAACTAGATACTTGCGCTGGAAACTGTAGAAAACTATTCAGATTATGAGATTTATTGGCTTTGATACACGAAATCACAATAATGCCGCACAACGCCCTTTTTCACATATTTATTGTCTGTTTTCATAAACCAAGAAAACTCGGTCAGTTTGTGACATTGAGCTTTAAGAGAATAAAAACTTGGGTTTGGTTTTGAATAATTGGTTTGTCGTAAGCCTAAAATAACAGCTTCCGAACAAGATAAACGGCCCAGGTAACTTGAAAATCGATATTTTGATTAGCTCATTTTCTAGATTTTAAAATCATGGAAAAACAAGATGCTACACTTCATTGTAATCGATTAAAAAACCCGTTTGAGTTGAATTCGGCAAATGGCACGAAAATTAAGAAATATTACTGGCATATTTGCTCAGTCTTAGTTTGTATGTTTAGTTTTAACTTTTCGAATACACGAAAACCCGCGTTTTTTTTCTGATTAAGGTCTAGAAGTTTTCCTTTTCTGCATAGCCTCACGGTTCGGACAAGGGAAAAACAGATATGTATAAAGTTAAGTGTAACTGAACACAGCGCTTTTCCCGCATCGTGTCGACGTTAAAGTCGGCGAACCTCTGTCAAAGGATTAACAAGAAAAACGAAAAAATCAGATTTTACTAAGCCATTTTTCAGTTACAGAGGTAGAAAGAAGGAAGAGGCGACGCTTTTTACGCTGTGCTTTTTATCACCTGCTTCCGAAGGTAAATAGCCGTGATGCATTTCGCATTAAGATTCTTGCCCTCCAAGAAATTATAATATTAATTGCTTTTACTTAAACGACAGAAACACCAGCTGCTATTTGAGAATTGAAATACAGGCGACAGGAAGATGTTTTTTACCCTTTTCATTCAGTATTAGGAATACGCATCTATTGATACCATTGTATCAAAGAAACGCGTCAACATAGAAGACAATTTATAGAAGGAAAAAACATTTATTGTTCATGATAAAGCAGTTGAGATTTCCTAAACACAGATTATCTCACGCCATGTCAAATGTTTCTTCCAAAGGGTGTCTAACATTTCAATGAGAAAGCGACTTCCAAGAAGTCAGCGTCGTACATTTCGGCTTTAATACAACATTCAACCTTTAGGCCCGAGAGACATGCGCGAACTTGCAGAACTCTTAAAACCGGCCGGTTAGGAATAGAGTTGCCAACAATGTACGATAATTGTCCTGATATGAACAACCTACCGGGCCGGGGGTAAACGACAATGTAAAACAAGCGTCCTGTTATCAACAACCTACGGGGGATTGACGACATACTGGGCCGGGGGTAAACGACAATGTAAATGATTAACGTTCTACAACCCACCGGGGGTTAAATGAATAAAAACCTACAGGGTGTAAACGAAAAAAGTACTAGTTGTGTTGTTAATAACCTACTGGGGGTAGACTTGAAGCAATTGTCATTAACAACCTACCGGGGGTAAACGAAAAACGTCGTGTTGTTTATAACCTACCGGGGGTAAACGACAAGTTTGCTGTTATTAGCAACCAACGAGGATGCCGGTACTTAATAGTGAAAACGTTCTGTTATCAACAACTTAAAGTGCATATAAAGTGAAAAATTTTATACTTCAGTGGATAGACCTTTCTAAATGAGGAATAGCAGTGAAAAAAAATTGTCAAAATCTTTTATGGTTCTTGAGATGTTAACAGTTCAAGTTCTCAAATGATGATGTCACAAGTAGGTACAACAAATTTGCATGATTTTAAAATCTGCTGCCAATCCATAACCTTTGCAGAGGCGTCGTTGCGCTTGTCTCCAAGTCTATTAAAAGAACGTCTGGTTAACTCAGTTGGTAAGACGCCAGTCTGTCGTGCGGGAGGCCCGGGTTCGATTCCCCGTCCCAGACCTGTCTTAGAGTTATTCCCTAGTTTTGCATTGCGTATCCTTTCTGCACATAGATTCCCGCGCAAGCTAGCGCGGGCATTAAAAATGGCGGCTTTTTTCTCGCGGTTGGAGTTGGCCAGAGCAGCAAATCAACATTTTCTCATAAATGAGCATGGCGACCTTTTCTTTGTTTTAAATTAAGCAACATTCTTCTTGTAAAACAAATTTAGAGCAATTTTCAGTGTCCAATTAGAGAATCGTCCGAAATGTGATTTACTCGCCTAAGGCGAAGTGAATACCCAAGTTTTCAGTAAGCCTGCATGAAGCGAATAATTGCTTTAGTAATATAACTCAGGTGATTAAAATGAGAAATAGCCAAGCAAAAAATGGAAAAACGTAGTTGTGTTTTGTGTTTTTATTGATTTAAGTTTCCATGCGTCATTGCACACCAGGTAGCAGCGCGTAAAGATCACATGATTTATTGAGTAAACACATTTTGTAACGGTTTGAGGCACGGATGTAGCTAAGAAAGATGCTATAAGCAGCCAATTCAAGTAGAAAAAAACAAACACAATTGTTTTCACTCATATTGAATGTAAATGAGCCGCTCTGGAAACTTCCAGAGGGGAAAATTGCTCCCGGATTCAGATCATTGGAGTTTGTTTAACAGCATGAAATGCAAAATTCATGGTTGATTGCTTAAAGGAACTGTGGATTTTGTGCTAAAACGCGACAAAGCTGCTTTTGTTGTTTAAATTTTTCCTCATTGACAAGCTGTTTCAGGTAAAATTTCGGTTTTTTATTGGCTTCACTAAATAATTGATTATCGCAGTGAAAATTTCTTAATGTACGTACAGCGTTGACTTGAGATTGCAATCGACGCTCGCCATAATTTAACACTCAAACTTGCTCTTTTATAAAAAGTTCTGTCTTTTCTCTTAAATCGAACTCAAAACTTCGAGAGGCATTAATTCATTTCATTTACTTTCATGCTTTTAAATTCTGTTCTTAATTAAGTATATTATTGTGACCATTCTGTCCAATAAAGGAAAATCATTTTGTGCAAAATTGTGTTTTGCTGTCATTTGCTCAATCGCCGCGCGCAGTGACATCTAAAACATTTCTATTTGCATTAACTAATGCAAATCGTTGTAACGATTTGTATAATCTTTGAAAATTAGTTGCACATCTGGTATTTTTTGGGAACACCTTTTTTTTTTTGCGTTAGTTTCCTCCAAGGAAACATCAAAACAGCGCGAAGCAACCATTTTGTTACACAGGCGGCTATAATCACTCCGCGCAAGGTGATTATAGCCAGGATAGTGCGTCAGCCTCCGCCAATCAGAGCAGCGGAAACTCTATAATCATCTGACTAATTTTACTAAAAGGAATTATTGCTTTTAAACAAAGTGTTGTTGCTCCATAATGAGTGTGGCGCCCCCGGTTTTTACTTCAATATTTAAGTTCCTATAAAGTAAACAAGCAATAGGCAAAGCTTGACCAAAATCTCAGTGGAGATTCTATTTCAATGGAATGACCTTGAAACAACTGAGGAGAAAGTGCTGCCTTCGCTCTAATAGCTAGCTGCAAACAGTTATACCTTTCCGTCTCCTCGGATAAGTACAATAACCGTTGGTCCCGGGTGGCAGACCTCGAAGAAGAAGAAGTCCTATTGCCTGCTCTCCCTTGACTCCTTGAGTCAAAAATGTCATTAAAACAAAAACAACGACCGTTCACCCTTCTTTCAACAACACAAACCGGTAGCTAGA
>JANVCF010016680.1:0-26003 GCA_025388745.1 Hydrozoanthus gracilis
TATGGGTGAGATATCTTCAACTGCCTAGAAATGAGACGGATTTTAATGCATGGGTGGCGTCAAACGCCCCCCCCCCCAGTCTGAATAGGGTTAAGATCAAAGAGGCAATTCACATTAAATTACCAAAACCTTCTCTAAATTTTCAGGTCAAGCATGTCAATCTCTAATTATCACTCTAGTTAGCTTTCCTTATTCTATTGTCACTTATTATTTTCACTCCGCAATTAGCTATGCATATCATTTTTCTAGTTAGCACCATTACCAGTGTGATTGTAATTATAATCTTGTAAATTTCAATCTTTTGCACCACTGATGATGACACTAGGTCAGTGTTGAAACATGTTAGGTTTAAAAAATGTTGTGTGTGTCCTTACAGTTATTACTAATGTGCTAAAATTGACTCTGGGCTTGTTTTCCCGATAAACTGAATATGTTTTCTTGCAATGCTAGCGTGATAAAGGTCTGCTTTTACAAAAACTCAAGTTAAAGTTCCAAGCTATTTTTTAACCTTTGGAAGCTTAATGTTTAAGGTGACAAAGCAACAGGTTTGTTTCACATACATTTCGCAATAAGTTAGAAAATGAAATTATTTCATGTTTCGTTGTTTTAGAACAATTTAAGTTTGATCTTGAATATGACGAAGTCTTTTTCTCTTCAGTTTTTGGTTAAAGATACTGATTTTAATTTCTCTTTCAGAGGGAACTCTAAATTTGACTGCAAACGAGGCCCCAGCAAATCAATGCCCAGTGAAGACCTCTGTGGCATCATCGTCAGTAAGCACTGCAATTCAACCTAGGTCAAACAAAGTGGATACCAGTAATGCTCCCACAACTCCAGGTCAGCAGTCGACTTCTCCAGCTGTTGTCTCCACTTTAGCCAATAGCAGTGAAGTTGCAGCTGCTGTTTTAAGTGTTTCTGCAAACTCGGCCCCTTCAACTCAGACTAAGTCCAGTTCAACTTCGTCGTCGTCAGTAAACTCTTCGTCTGTTCCAGAACAAGTCAATTTCCATTCAGCAGTAAAGACTAATCATACAGCTCCTTCAGCTGATTCAACGGCCAGTTCTACAAATCCTAGTTCTAGTGAAAATTTCCACGAAGAAAAGGATGATGAAACTGAAAGAACGTTGGAAATATTAGATTCTATACTAGCCGATCTAGCAAGCCAGTCCAGTTGAACTGGTTTAACTAAAGTACCTAGAATGGTAGAGCGGTGAATTTTGTATCTTCTTTACATACGCTATCTTGAGCAAGCGCTTTTCTGAAATCTAATATATATTATTAACATTTGGCATAATTTATATTTAAACTATTTCTGTGAACGAAACCGTGAATTGCAAGGAACAGAACTTTGGAAAGATATAGAGTGACAAATGACTGAAATTAAATATGATCAAAATGCTCAAAAATAAAACTGTTATTTGTTGCACAGATTCGCTTCATCGCTGCAGTTAATTTTGTTTCGGAGGTTCATTGCGTTTTTCTTTTTCGAGCAGAAAATGTTTAGAAGAAGTGCTCCTCGAGTTGAATGCTCACTTATTGTAGGTCAGACGCTCTATCCACAAAATTATGCATGCAAACTCGCATGGGAAGCCTGTAGTCGGAGGATTGTAGGTTCGATTCCCGTCAGTGATTCGGAATATTTCTTAGCATTGAACTTGGGGAACATTTCTTGTAACGTTATTGCTAAGTTGCAAACTTCCAGATTGATGTTTGTTTTCATTACGTCTATAAATGGTTTTTTCCAAGTTTTAAAAGATTTTAAGAAGTTCTTTGTTACTGCTTTTGACAATAAGTGTAGCTGTAGCTTTGGATATCCGTAAAACGGATAACTGACATAAAAGGGGGGGAAAGGCGCAACGCCGGCTTCCAATGTTATAAACAACACTCTCGGAGAGCCAAAGGAATTACCAAGGTTAAACATCGGTACCTTAGCCTTTTTACAATATCAAGCAATGATTGAGCTTGGTCTAAAAGGCATCTGTAGATGTTGTGGTGAAAATGTGGTCATTCTGGGCTGATATTTTTAAAAAGAATCTGTATTGAAAAAAGGCTCGTTTTCAGAGTTAAAACAATACCAAAGGTTTGATGCGCGTTTTTGGACACCGCAAGCCCGTGAGCGTAAGTTTCCATCTGCTTTGAACATTATGATATATCTTGATCCAGATAAAGGGCCCGATGTCTGGACAGCTACCACGAAATAAGTGTTCTCACGCAAACTTTTCACATGGTTCAGCATGAGAAACTACCAAGCAAATCTTACCGAATTGTTTTTGTTCATTCATAGGACTGGAAATAAGAAAGTCATATCGATGGTATTGGCAGTTTGAATTTAGCAAAACACTTGCATGACAGTACACGAACAACATGAGAATTCTTCCTGGTCTCTGTAGCTGGAATTACTACGCACCGCAGTTATGTTTTACAAATCAAATACAAACGATTACAAATTTCACTTTTTTTCGCACAGGAAGCCCAAGCGAAGCGAAGCGCGATGTTTGTATTACAACACGTCAAATAACGTAACTTTGAGGAGAATTCTGCCCCAACCCTGGACCTACTGAAGCACATAATACGATCGTGAATGGCATCGACAACGAAACTCGTAAACAGCATGCTACCGTGAAATGTCCAAGCTGTCAAAAGACCGTTCGGCGTAGTCAGAAGAACGTCTGCTTCATATAACATCAAATGCGTGAAAGTAAAAGTAGCTGGTCCTGCTCCCGCTGCCTGGTGCCCCATCCTACTTTCTTAAAGCCCCAGTGGATGACGGTACGCAAATTTTCTCAGGAGAAACCAAGAACAAAGTTCCACTTGAGGTTTCCCACATACTCCACAACAAACCGTCACATTTGAAGATTATACATTTTAAAAACACCCAGTCAATTGCCTCCGCCTTCAATGAACTCTTGCTCACCATTAATGGCTATCCTTTAGATGTTATTACCCTCAGCGAGACATGGCTGAAGAATAATCCCCAATCGATGGAGTATGTTTCCATACCGGGATATGGTACTGAATTCCGACATCGTGGCGACAGTAGGGGTGGTGGCGTTGGTGCATACATAAAGGAAGCGACACCGGGGCATTGAAATCTGTTTCTGGCAAAAACAAGCAGAACCCTAGTCGGTGTCACCTATAGGTCAACACTGGTTCTACAAACTATTAAATGGCTCGAGAGTTTCGAATCTCTTCTAAGCCACTTTGCAGTGATTTTATACGGATAGAACACCTCGTAACTGCCTTTCTTTGATTTAATTAGTGTTTTCCTTATTATTATTGTTTGATATTGTTCCTGTTTTTGCGCTCATATAAACATGTACAATTCAAAATGTGCTCTCGCTCCTCGGTTAGTATAGCCCCCTGGTGGTTATTCCGGGTAGTCAGCATCTTGTTAGGTAATTTATTAATTTATAGATTTATTAATATAGCTTTAGTCAAGGTGGAAAAAGGATTGTTGTTGTTATTGGTATGCTTCCGCCTTACTGGTGCCTACAAACATCAACATGCCCAAGCCTGATGAGCTCCTTGTAAGACTCTACTAGGAAATTTCGAACACCTTCGGACCACTTCGTAACCAACTCTCCGCAGAGTCGCTGACACTGGCATATAACCAGCTCAATAGTTAGTGACCATAACAGTTTCTATTCATGCGTCAACGTGCGAACTCCTCGACTTCAGACACGATACAAATACATCGGAGACACTAAACATCTTGATGAGGAACCTTTTGTTTTCTTCTTTACCTCTGTCTGCCATTGTATACGATGAAGACCCCGAGGAGCAATTGCACACCTTGAACCTTTGTTCAAAGAGTGCCTTGAGAAACACGCACCCCAATAAGAGGAACTGATGGATGAAAACGGCAAAATACAAGGTCTTCAATTAAAGAAAGATAGATATCCTAAGAGCTAAGGTGGTCTCGTGAGAAACAACCTAAAGTATGCAATAAGAACTGCAAGAAAGCCAATTTTTAACACCCAAAAATGCTTTCCTCCAACAAAATACCGGACGCGTCTGGAGAACCTAAAGCCTCTTCGACTGGACCCAGAAGAGCTGAACATCGTCTCAACGGCAGAGCGAATTAGAACCCACGAATCTTCTTATGTACCCTGCGGGGACGAATTCATATGGCTACTATCAACAGTCTTCCCGACGCCTCCCCTTCTGATTGACGGCAATTTCATCTAAAGCATGTCTCCCATGCCTGCTCTCAGACTGCTCGACAGGAGGTGACAACATCCCTGCAAAGTTCGTCAAACTAGTCGACAAGCACCTTGCTGTCCACTGACACTTTTAATCAATTACTGCATAGAGAATTTGTATTTTCCTAAATCTTGGAAAATTGCGAGAGTGTCACCAATCATCCCTAAGAAAATAATCCAACGTCTGGTAAACAATTACGCCCAATGTCAATCCTTCCCGGTCTGTGCAATGTATTCGAGAAATTGGTGGCCGCGCAGATGTCGATCTGAATCCGCTGAGGAGGGCTCTCTGCTGCATGACTTTATGTCGAGCTATCAGGTTATGGGCATTCCACAACAACCGCCCTAATAGAAAAAAGGTTCGATGTACGCCGAGCAATGACATTCCACAACAACCGCCCTAATAGAAAAAAGGTTCGATGTACGCCGAGCAATGAAAAAGCAGTAGGTAACCTTAATGGTGCTGGCAGACTTCAGCAAGGCTTTCGATATGCTGTGTTTTCATGCTACAGTTTTCATACTACCAGTTTAGCAAACTTGATTTTCCTAAGCCTTTCCTGAAACGGTTGGTGAGTTACCTATCGGGCGGATCTCAGTTCGTTCAATTGATGATAATTTCTCTTCTAGTTATAACAAGTTCACGCAGTTTAAAATACCGATCAATTCTGGGACCTTTGGTGTTCCATCTTTATGTAGCGGACACTTTTTACTAAGTGCGTACAGTATGCTGACTACACCACCTTGTACCGGACTTGTACAGCCCGTGATCTTGCCTCTTGTGAGGCAGAGTTCAATTGTAGCCTTGGAGAGCTTTCAGTTTGGTAACACGAATCCAACTTAGCATCGAATACTACTACAACTAAAAACATGCCCCTCTCTACATATCAGACGTCAAGCTACCACTCCCTTGGCTCACATCCTCTACAGCTATCATTGAAGGAAAGAACCTTGAACGTGTGAAGTCGACCAAACTAGTTGGGGTTCATTTGCACGAGAACTTACACTGAGACGATCACAACAATTACCTTGCCTCTAGTTGTTATAGAACTCAAGGTTGTCTAAGAAAGATCAAGAACTTTACTACTTACAGCTTATAAGGTTACACTTAACCGAAAGCCTTGTCCTCTCCCGCCTGGTTTTCAGGCTTCCGCGAAACTAAACCTTATACACTGAATGAAAATAAAGGTAAAAGGTAAATTAGTTCACTTATATAGCGCCTTTTCCAAATGAATGCTCAAAGGCGCTTTACAACTATAGGTGCCTCAGGCAGCCGCTTAAAAGTGGTCCGCGTATGCTGGTACTCATTTACCGACCCCAGAAGGATGGAAAGCTGAGTGGCCTTTAGCGGGAAAGAAGGTCGCTCAAATATTCAACCCTCGACCAGGCCGGGAATCGAACCGGAGTCCTCAGGATTAGGAGGCAGAGATCTTACCACTGCGCCAACCCTCTGCTGTAGGAAATGAGAACTAATTAAAACTTTGCTAATGCCCATATTAAAATTTCCTAAAATTCCTAATTCTCCTATTACTAATATAAGATGTCCTACAAATTCCTTATTCTGAAGGAGTCAAGTCTATTTGTTGGCTTCATCTTCCTACTGCGCTAGGACTTTATAGGAGCACGCAACATGCAGCGAGCTGGTAAGTACTGATCTTTATATCTGTGATAATACTGATCTGTATCGATCTCCTACTAGCTCCTTCAGTGTGTAATGAGTTCTTGTGAATAGCCTCTGAGGACGTCAATGATGATGTTATACTGTATCAATTGATAACCCGGGTATCTTAGCTGTAATTCCCACCGGAGTGCACCGTACTTGTTGGTCTTGTCCGCCGTCTTTGCCTCTCGGTTTCCCACCCATGGACAGCTCATCTCCTGCAATTTAACTTGCTTCTCTTCTTTGTCGATGATCCTTGCATCGATCCTGTTGGCTTTGACGTAGGTGCAGTCAGCAAACAGGGAAACATCCCAGTACGCCATTTGTTACAGCTAGCGAATACAGTAGAGCTGTTGTAGAGACGAATTCTGATGATTTTAGCAGCTTACAAAACAGCATGTTGGGTACCTTATTAAGTCTCACCAAATATTGTAATAAAGACATTTCCTTAGAGTCAAAACCATCACAAAGACCGGATCATTAAATGATCGAAAAAATTTATTTCAAGTACAAAGTTTTGAGGTTTATAAACAAACCCTGGTTTCTATCATGAAAACCTGGAGTGCAACTGGTCAAAACCGATCACGTGATAACCATTTACTGCACAACAACCTCCAATACAGTAAGGCAGTAGGTCACAAGTCCTTTAAAAACTGTTTCGATTGTTTTTTCTTAGCACTAAGCACAAAAACTTTTAAAAATGAACTGTTAGAAGAAGTCTAAGTTCAAACTGTTTATTTTCTTGAAAACAGCTCATGACTTGTGATGTTAGATCTTAAACAAAACAGCAACTGTTTTCTACTTAGATAAAGATATTCAAAAACTGAGTTCAAGTTACTTAAAGTTAGTAAACAGATAATACAAGAAATCTAATTCATATTTTTCTTAAGAGATGGAAGTTGTTAAAATGATAGGGTTCCTGCAGCTAACACCTGGTCAAATTTGAGACCTTTTTAAGACTTTTTTAAGACCTTTCATAAAATATTTAAGACCAACACCCGCAGACCAACATTGCGGCGCATCTGGTTTCACTTGATTGGATCCGACAAAGATGAAGATGGCAGTGTTTCAAATATTTTTCTTGTGCACCACTAAATAACTGATGACAATATGTAAAAGCTATTTTTGAGCAAAAAATTAAGACCTTTTCAAGACCAACAGTGAATAAATTTCGTAAATTTGAAACATTTTCAAGGCCTTTAAAAAGCAAAATCAAACATAAGACTTTTTCAGCCTTTTTAAGACCCTACAGAAACCCTGAATGTGCCTACATTATGCTTTGCTCTGCTAAGAACAGAACATACAAAAAAATTGGCCAATCCAGAATTACACTTCATTGCAAGGAAACAAACTAAAACCTTCAAGTTGGTGATCATTTTTCAGCAACTAGCCTTAATAGTTTGTGTGCAGTGGAGTGTAACTCAAAATTCGCCTATTATGTTGAAACTTTTTACGCACTTTTTGTTTTTCTGGCACTAGGGAATTTGGAGTTATGTACACTATGTCAAATTCTTCATTAAGGATACCTTACTTAAAATTTTTTTCCATGTTTTCTTAAAGCCTAAGGAAAGGTAGACATAAGACCTAATTGGACCAATTGGTTATCAGAAAAATTTAACAATTTTGTACAAGCTTCAACTTAATGGCAAAAAGGCACTCTCGAGCCAAAATGACACATGTTTCTGGCACTAGTTCAAGTTTTAAAACTGATCACACTTGACTGACTGACCAACTGACAAGTGATTATTATAATTTACACCCAAAAGAAATTTAGGAGTACAAACATAACAGATCAAAGTTAAGTAAAGACCACCTGCATGGTATAGAATGGTTAAACAACAATTGAGAGACTGGATGAAAGACTTAGCATCCTTTAATAAATATAATACAGCAATACTGTTTAAAACACTGTTCAACATAAAATATACATTTACTTAACACACATCTACTGTACTTCATCTGTATAACCTACTGTAAACAAGGGACAAATTAATGTTGAAAATTAAGTGTTACCTAGAACCCTATAAATTGCCTCTCTTTCTTTGAGTGTTTTGTAAGCAATTTCTTTTTCTTTCTTTGTTGGTGACTTTCTTTTCTGCTTGCAAGCTACAAGTTTTCTAAATGCTTCCATCACTTCAGAATCTACAAGTTGTCCTCTATGCCTTAGTTCTTGTCGCTTCATTTCCTCTTGCGCTGCCTTGCACAGTTCTTGCTTTTGCTGTCGACTGTGAGCAATCAAAGCACGGAGTTCATTCTGATGTTTCTTTAATTCTGAAAGCACTTCATCATCATTATCCTCATCTTCCTGGTCTTCACCATCTAACAAGCCTTGGAAAATAAGTTCCTCTTTGATCCTAGCTTCAAGGGTGCGGGTATGAGGTACATGAGGTGTTTTCACAGGGGTGCGAGGGGCGTTATTACCACTCCTTGTTGATGCAATTTCATTACTTTTGTTTTCATTGCTCAGTATTTGATCAGTCATTGGTGCAATCATGTTTTCTTCAATCAATGCAGAAACTAGCCTCTGAGTAAGACTTCCAAATGCACACCCTTCATCCTCAGTTTGCAGACCAGCTAAATTTGCTTTCTTAACAGAAAGAGCTACTTTGTCTTTCTTACTCGCATTATCACTCGTGTTGCTAGACAGAGTCCCTCTTTTGCCTTTTTCTGGCAGCCTTGCTCCTTCATTTTGTTCCTCTAACAAATCTTCCTGGGCCCATTTTTCACTGTAATGTTTTCCTAATACAGGAATTTTGAAATATTCTTGCTCATCGTCATCTGGTTTCATCGATTCTTCAAGGAATTTCAAGTCTTCCATTGTGATTTCTGCGCAGTACGGTTCAACAGCAGCCCAAAATCGGTTCGGAGCGTCAACTTTACCCTTCGAACTTGTCGAGAAACTGTCGTCTTCTGATACATCAGAGTTCTGATTCTTGGAACCAACTTTCTTTGAGCGACCTGCCCCTGCAATGGCTATTTTTGAATCGTCTAATTTTTGCTTTTTAGAACTAATTTCCTCGCTCGCTCCAGATCTTCCTGCCCCACGTTTAAAACCAGCTGATAATGAGCTAAGAATTTCGAGTTCTTTTTGTCGTACAACTTTTTTGTCTTTTCTTTCTGACCAGTCTACAAGCAGTTTGTTTTCCGACTCCAACAACCTCATTCGTCTGTTAGCAGCGGCCAGCAATGTTTCAAGATCGCTTAAAAGTAAGTCGAGCTCCTCCGGTGCAATTCCCTGCTCTGAGTTTCTTGTCAACAAAGATGTGTACAATGGGCACATCTTGTTGTGATCGATCAGGTTGAAATCACAATATTGCAATGGACAAGGGTCTTTATCCCCTTTACCATCATCGCCTAAAGTGTTCATTTCGATTGATTGTTACGCCAACCTGGAATATATGACTGACGTTCACATCCAAATATTAATAAACGCGTTCAACTTTAATCCAAGATGGCGGCGAGTACATCCTTCTGATAATCTGACTGCGTTAGGACTGGGCACGAAGTGAAAAGAGAAAAAATGGCGCGGTGGTTGCACGAATCATTTTAAAACAGTTTTCCTAAAAAGTAACCAATCTCAATACAAGACATGTACCGCCATAAAATTTGCAATCTATTCCAGAGAAACATGCTGAGTGGCCGTTTTATAAAACCTCTACTATGGACAAGCAATAATAGCTGTTATGCAAGGAACTGTGCACTGTCACTGAGAAAGCAACTTTCGTTTGCACCAGTCGCCTTGTTTGGGCACCAAAGAAGAATACTCAAGAACTCTTTCTTCGTTTGCAAATGGAAAAATAATTTTTGTTCTATTAGTTCGGCTGATTCACCAAATAGTTTCCAGAATGAAGATATGAAAATAAATACTTTAGCAGAGATACGGCTGCAGTCAACAGAAGACAATCAAAATGAGGGAAGGCTTAAAACAAAAATGTTTTGCCTAAACTCAGATGGATATATGGCAGTAGATGACCTTGTAAAGTTCTTACGGCAGGAAGGAGCCATGGATCTTTGTGTAATTGCAACATCTGGCAAAAGAAAAGCTTATGTGGATTACTTTGTTGTTGTGACTGGGGCATCATCTCGGCATTTAAGGGCTATGGCAAAACACCTTGAGTACCAGGTAGGATAAAGGCAGTTTCAAACGGATTAAGCATTGGTGAAAACTTTTCAAAACTTTTCTATAAAATAAATTCAGTAAAACATGCATTCTGATTGGCCAAGAACCATTTAATTCTAAATCTGGATAGAAATCATGCATGATGTCAGTTATTATTTTATGAAAGCTTTAGAAGACATTTTAGATATTCCCACACTCTGTTAGAAAAACTTGGGATTGTTGAGAAAACTCTCGAAAAGTTTTTGAATCACTTGTTTTCTACTCATGACCAAAACTTTTCCAAAAATTAGCAAAACATAGAAAATATTTCTAAAGCTTAATTGAGTGTTTAAATGCCACAACTACAAATTTTGAACCTTTTAGATGTAGACAGTATTGGTGAATGGTGGATATTGGTTATAGCAACCTAAGTTTGATGAATCAAAGCTAAACTTTCTGTTCAATATTTAACAATTTCGATACATTGTAAGATGATGAAAAGCATAGCACATCAGTTGGGTGTCACAAATATTCAAAGTTTTTGGTGGTGCTTGATTTTCTTTTAAACTCTGTACCCAACAAAATCAAACACTTGTCATACACCATCCAGTATAAAGGCTGAAAGCTAAATCGTTTATTGAGGCATATGGCCGATAAACCTCGCACTTTTCTCCAGTTTCCATAGCTTTAAGCAGATGACAGTCATTGACCCCCTCCCCCCTGGAAAGGGGACTTATCTCTCACAGGTTAGCCCCCAATAGAGACTGGTACTCATTTATACAGCTGAGTCAACTGGAATAAGTTGGGTTTTTTTTTTGGATTAAAATAGTAAAACGTTCTCTGGTTAAAAAATTTCATTAAAGCACAAGCTTTAGGTTGTCAGCCTACAACCTTTGACAAGTGGAAAACTTAGCTACAGAGCTATGCATATAAAGGTTAAGCCGGTGTGAGGTAAAATGAATAACTACTGCAAAGGAATTACAATATGAATGTAAAACAAAAGGTGAAAACAATAACTAAATTATAACTAAAGTTAAGGATAAAAGGTGTCATCAGGTTAGTTAGTTAAAAGAATCGTATATTGTTTTGGCAGTGGCTTGGAGTTGTTGTCAGCACTTTTTGTTGCAGCCATGTGCCAGGACTCAAGTGTCCTTCTTTTGATAATTTTGTAGACCACATCTTTCTGAAAATTGATATTTGGGCAGAATTTTGGAGACAGGAATTCTTGTATAAGTGTCTACAAAATTCCTTGCCTTGACTGTTCCTGGTGCTAAAAAACGGAGAAACAGGGAGATCATTCAATACTCGCAAAAAAGAACATATTAGGAACACAAAATTGTACAAAAAGGGTTCAAATGTCGCACAACATGCTTGGGAGAACGACCACAACATTAATTTCGATCAAGCTAAAGTCATAGACAAGGGAAATTTTATCAAAAGAAAGACACTTGAGTCCTGGCACACAGCTGCAACAAAAAATGCTGACAACAACTCCAAGCCACTGCCAAAACAAGATAAAACAGGATTATGAGTTGAACTCGCTTACCACTCAGCCAAAACAAATCTTAGAACAACAGAGTGTTGGATAGTGTTTGATCTTTTTTAACTAGGCTTAGTATGCTGAATTCATATAGAAATACTAGAGAAAAAAACTGTTGTAATTGCATCAGTTTTTACTTAGACATGATGACCCTGTTAGTTTTGTGTAGATGAAACTGTTTAACTTATGGAGAAGAAAAACTCATTTAATAAGAAACAAAATCCTTGAGCATTAGCTTGGATTTTTTATTGTTTCAAGTCGTCTATGTTGTTCACGAAACCATTTTCCATATAGGTCTGTCATTATTTCAAGTGTTGATACAATACACCTACCAGGTTAAAAAACTGATTCAAATTAAGCCTGGTTAAATTTTAAATATCCTTGCATTAACTTATTTTTGGTTAGCAGATTTAACCCTGATTTACAGCATAGTTAATCTAACTGTATTCATTCTCGACTGGTTGTAAAAGCCAACAAACCTCAAAAAGGGAAAATGTTATTATATATAGGATGTACAAGAATGCTTTGCTGAAGGTTAAACCAGCCATGATCGGCACAGGTGCTATAATAGTGATAATGTTTGGACTGGCTACTTGTTGATTTGTATTTCAAGACTTTTTGTATTTTGCACATAGTCAAGACCAGAAAACAAAAGAAAAAAAGCAAACAAAGACACACAACAATGGTTTCTCAACCAGACACCCTTAAGTATTAACTATGGTCACAATGAGATTAACCCAGAGTTGAACTTCACATGGTTTGAACATAGCTACTGGAGGGAGACTGTTTATAAAAGTTGTTGGACTTAACAAAAAAGAATTTCAGCCTGATGTAGTCATCTCTAAAATTGTTAAAGGATTGTTTAAACCAATTAAAGAAATCTTCTTCCAATTCAAAGTACAGTCAGATGATTGCGACAGTGCACACAGAAAACAAGTTTGAACAGTTTTGACCACATTTTTGAATTGGGAGAAGATTTCTTTAATTGTAGAGATGACTACAACAGGTTGCGATCTTAAAACATGTGTGCGAACCATTGTGACCATGTGATGCATCAAAAACCACAACAAAGACTTATACTTTTGAGATGCATGCATGAATTTTCATAACCTGTCCCCCTCCTCTATTGTTTGAACCATGAGATCCAAGAGAACAAAAGCAAAGTTCCAACTAACTCCTTAAACTACTGAAATAATGAGTTTCTTCAGCTTACTTGTGCTACTCAATTGTAATTGACTGTGTTTCTTAAAGTTCAAGGGTCATGAGGTGAGAGGAATTGGAAGGTCTGGTCATGTGACAGTCGAAGGCCTTGAAAGTGATAACTGGTTGGTTCTTGACATAGGTAGGTAACACTAAACATGTGTATACGCACTGTCAACAGGCACAAACACACAGTTTGCACCTTTCTTAAAAACTGATGCTTAAAGTTTAACAGTAAAAATAAGATGGCAGGGAACCAAAAGTTAGTCCTAATGAGTTAATATAAAAAAGTGTCTGTTTCATTATCAATAATGATTGCAAAAATTAATGTAAAGAAGAGAAAAGAGAGAACATCAACAGATACTACTTAGAAATGGCTTCATCCCCAAAAAATGTGTTTAACTCTAAACTGTCCACCCAGAAAATTGATAAAATCAAGGAGACCAAACTAAGTATTGTCAACAGCCAATAGGTTGTATATCAACTCCAGCTTGAATATTTAGATATACAAACACTCTGCATGTATCAAACATCTGACTAAAAGTCATAAATATACCAGTTCAATACTTTTCTTAGTTTTAGACTGAAGAACAACAAGAAATTTTACTGTCTAATCTAAACTAAATATAATCGTTCTTTATAATTTTGATTTAAAGGTTGTGTCCAAGGAAAAAAGGGTTGAGTTATGTAAGGAGAAGTTAGATGTTGATAAACTGGCTGGGGCTGAAAGGGTTGATTTTGTAAGATAAGTTAGATGTTGATAAACTGGCTGGGGCTGAAAGGGTTGAGTTATGTAAGGAGAAATTAGATGATGATAAACTGGCTGGGGCTGAAAGGGTTAATTGAGCTATGTAAGGATAGTCTTCATTGTTATAAGTATTATATGTTATTATTGTTGAACATTGTCATCGTTATTATTTATTCATGTTGATGTTTCAGTTTGTTCTCTTTCACCATGCTTCTTGCTTTTTGTTTAACAGCATAACACAAATTATTATTGATGAAGATAGCCACTCTTACATTTTCTGTTTTGCAATTTGATTCAGGGAATGCAGTGGTGCATTTTTTTCTTCCTGAAGTGCGAGAGATATATGAACTTGAAAAGCTATGGACTCTTGGTCCACAATTTGATGATCAATACAAGGCCATGTTAGATGACAGTGAGCATTTAGATGGCTCCATTTGAATAAGGACTAAAGAAAAATTTGGGAGTGCTTTTGAGTAATTTTAACAGGTAACAAGTACAACTGCACTATGGGACCAGGAAGTGGTGGTATTACTGTTTTGCTTTAAACCTTTAACAATCTTCTTACAAGGCATTTTCAATGTAAAGGTGTAGATATAGAACTTTCTCAGTTTCACACTTGGACCAATTCGCACTGTGTGAAGCAAGGCATGTTTCTCAGTTGTTCCGTGAGCTTTAGAGTACAACAAGATCACCAAAACACAAAAGAAACTTCATCTTAATGCAAAACATTGTATTGACTTGATTTCTCTCAATGAATATTAATAAAGAAAGGTTTATGTTGTACGGTATAATTAAGAATTGCTTGTAGAATCTCTTAAAACTAAAAGTGTAACTCAATGGAAGTCAATAGAGATTTATGCACTGTGCAAACATTTATGGCAATCTGATGTGAACCGATGGCCCTTAGTTCTTTCAGTCTATGCATATTAATTTTGAATATTAATTGTGCATATCAATGTGTATGACAGAATCTAAAATTGCTTGTAGTTTCTCTCAAGATCCAGGAATACAAAATCTAACTCCGTCATTCAATGGGTAATATCCCTTAGGGTTGTTGTGGGAAGTTTTATCACAATCTGATGGAGCCTTAGGGTTTTTTCAAGAAACGTCGCCCCTCAACAACAACAACAAAAAGATGAAGATCAACAGAATTTGGGGACTCATTCCTGGTCCTAAAAGTTAAAGTTCAAAATTTTCCGAAGTAGCAGGGGAGCATGCCTCTGGACCCCCTGCAAAGCTCGACCTTCAGCGCTCAATGGGCTGGGATATGCACGAGTTAAGCCTTACAACACAGTCATATGTTTGGCAGTCACTGATTGTGGCAAAGGATGGAGCTTACGGCCCCTAAGTTTCCCAAGATTTCTGGATTCACGTCTAGATTTTATGAATTATTGTACTCAATATACTGATGCAGAGTTCATCCACTGTTTGTTCATCTTTTCGAAATTTTCACTGTGTCCCCCCCCCAAATGATTTTTTGCTTTCGCTGCCCATTAAGGAAAACTGAAGATAGGCAAATGTTTTTTTACACTGTCAAATTGTTTATCGCGCTTTTTAAAAAGAGAAATACCTTTTTTTTGTTTTGAGAAACACTATTCACAGCAACAATGACCATCAAAGTCGGTTTTTTTTTTCTTGTTGCCATCACTTTTACACTAATAAAAGAATGTTTATACCAACTGTTGTATCTTTGTTAAATTTTATATGGAGTTCACACTTTAAAACTTGAGCAAAGAGGGTTTCTCTGGTGGATCACTGCATTAAACATAAACTGACTGAATATCTTATTTATTTACTCACAGGCAACCCAAGCATGTAGCAAGCTAGTCAAATATAGCAATTTAACAAATGTTGACAATTTCACATACAAAGTCTTGAAGGTGATTTCAAACACCCTGCACCATTGGATATCTTAAAAAAAATACTTGGCCACTGGCCAATCCCTCAAAGATGAAACGATCCACCCCGTATCATCTATATTTTATATGGCGCGAAATGATTGGCGTGTGTGCACTTGCTTACCGCCAAAATGGTGACGGTCGTCAAACATCGGGAAACCCTCCAAGTTTGGTTAAAACTGTCTTTACTTTTGAAATTCAGAAACGTTTGACTGCCAAACTTGGAACTGAGTTTGCAAAAAAATCTTTACTTTTCAACGTTTCAAAAGCAGCTTGACTTCGCCTTTGGCAGTAAAACGTTTCGCCAGTGACCTCAAAAAATACAAAAAACCAAGTCGAAAGCAACAGAATTTTGGCTTTATAAAATGGCTTCGAGCACTGAATTCGACGCTTTGGCTTAGACCGTCCGAGTTGGTTAACAAAAAATGGACTCTGGCAAACCGATACCAGGACACTGAAATAATCCAAACATGTATACTTCTTTGTTATGGGACCGCTACAGGGTTAAGGAGTAAGTCTATCATTTTGTTTGTTGACAGTTGAGTCGGTCGAATAGCGAGCTAATCCACCTAGCTACTGTAGGTTGATTAAATTTAATTTAAATTAAATGTTGGGTTTTGGGTATAAATATTAACGTTCCCATCATCAACTTCTTTCTTCCTTCTCTTGCAGGAAAAGTCATTCTATGGATAGCCTGTGTAGCAAGCGTTTCCGTTGAGTTTTAGCGAGATTTTCTCTTTTCGCCGCGAAAATTTTTCGCGCGGCCAAAAGAGAAAATCTTGCCAAAACTCAACGGAAACGCTTGCTACTAAGGCTGTTCTATGGATGATCAAATAGAATATTTATTTTTCTCTTCCTTCAACTTTGCTGGAATTCTTTTGTACTTCCTGGAAAAATTTCTTAACAAATTGGAACTGAGCAAGAATTGATTGCATTCGTTGTTGAGTGCTGCCCGCGAGGACGCTGTCAAATGATTCTAAAAAGTTGAAATCCAAGTGTTCTGTGTTATCTTTTTTCGTGAGTGTGTTTATTTAGTGTTTTTGAGCACAGTCTGTCATTATTCACTTGGTGTTTCTATAGCTAGGCATTGCGAAAGAAGTGTTTTGGTAAAATAATGATAATAGTAACTTGCTAATTCTCAGTGACAATGCTCCATCGGAAGGGTTGCATTATTTAATGTTTTAGAACAATCAAATTAAGGATTAAATTTTATTGTTTCAGATATAATAGGTTTTTCTGTCCAATTTGGAAAAGATAGAACATAGTTTTTGTCAAACCCCAGAAAACACTATACCAGCTATAAAGGGGCAGACCATTTTTGAGGGAGGGTTGGAAGATTTACAAAAAAAATTCCTGCAACCCTATGGAAAAAGAAAAAAGTCCAAGGGAAAAAAAAGTATGCCAAGAAAGCACTCAGAAAGTGCAACGGAATATATTGGGAAAAAATGTCCATGGAGTGAATCTTCCAGCCCCGCCCCTCAAAAAACAAGTGGTCCGCCCCGAATCAGTGTCACGATTCATTGTTGGTGATTTATGACTTTTCTACCCCTCCTTTTACACTCATTTCTATAATTCTGGATTTCTTATGATAGAAGAAGACAGACTTCTGGGGGAAAGGAACAATGGCTTAATTCAGTGAGAACACTTCAAAGAGTCCCAAACCTTGGTGTAATGTAAAGTAAACGCAATAAGCGAAACGCGAGTGGTCCTTGAAGCGGAAATCCCGCAGGCAGCAAGATCTTAACAGTAAGAAGCCATAACTGATAAGTAATAGGACTACATGCTTGTCCAATTTTGAAGTATTGGGTTCAAGTAATTCTTCCGGTAGCTTAATAGGACAATGTTTGCGGACTTGTCCAATTTTGCTGTTCTCGCAGTTTCCTCGTCCAGTTATTTCCAAATAATGGCTCAGCATGTAGTCCTACTATATTTTGTATTGAATAAAACACCGCTCACACCTTGTCCTTCAAACAAACATGACTGAAGATCGTAAGAATTTTTTTCTCTTTTTGGCACAACAAAACAAGGCAGAAATCGTTTTTTCTTTGTTTTTTTAAATACAGTATTAAATAGCTTGATACTTCAGAGGCCCATTCCTGCGTTTCAGACGCCCTACTTCACACGAGCCGAAACGAAATAACTGAATACTAGTTCGGCGTCTGAATCAATTCGGAACTTCTGATTTAACTGAGATCGGCTCTGTCGTTCTTCCTTCTGCTGCATGGTTCAATCGGGAGCACCGCCAGTAGACCGGCTTTGATTCAAACATGTGCCGAATTTAATGAATATTTATTTACGAATAGCCCTGATCTAACAGGTGCCGCGATCTGATCGATCAATTCAAACTGGGATTTGCCGGGTAAAGTAGAGAGTTGTTCCTCGTGTGTTTAAATTCATAGTTGCGTGACGACTTAGGGCCCGTTTACATGAAACTGGGTTGGCTGCCAACCCGGGTCCATGTAAACAAAACTTTTTCACGACCCGGGTTGGCGACCTGACCCGGGTTGAAAGCCAACCCGGTTTCATGTAAACGGACCCTTACACGGCTCGCCTATACATAATTTATATTTTGGCGGTTTTCTCCCATACTTTGTTTTTCTTGTGTAGTGTTTAAAGATTTGTTTAATTAATAAGCCTGCCAGTTTGAGAAAGTTTGCTGGTTTGTGCAGTATTTTAAATACGACATCTGAAACGGGCTTTAAAGACATCTAACCACATTTTGATGCAACATTTATCTTATATTAGGACATGCAATTTGAAAATCCGTATTTAATGGCTCTATAATTTTACAATTTTTCTTAAGTTTTAGAAAATTATTTAGGCACTTAATAAGCTTGAAAGAAACATTCCAGTTGTGAAGGTAAAAGAACTGAAAAATGTACAGATGTACAGGTAGACATTCAATACACGTTAAAATCGACCGTGTGATCATGTGAAACCGACCACATGGGGATTGGCAAAGTTTTGTATTGTTCTCATTTTAATATAGAGACGATTTAAACTAAGAGACACTTAATTTTGGTAGCCTTCGTCACAGACTATCTTAACCTCCGGTATAGTCAGATAGTTTAAATAGTTTGCGACGCAGGCTAAATTTTAAAAAATCAGACGTAAATACAGGACGAAAGTAATGCCTTAACCGTTAATACAAACTAGCGATTACAAAATCAAGGTTAAGGTAAAGGGTTAGTTACAAGCGGTGGGTTAAAGATATTGGTAGAAGGTTTAGGGTTTGAAAGCGTTTAAGTCATGTGACAGACAGGCTCAACTCGATATTACACAATTCGATAAATTTTGGTTGTCTTGTGGCTGTTTGAAACCCAAACTAAGTTTGTGGCTATGAAGATGATTTTAGTAATGTTTGGCAGATTTAACCCCCCACCCCACCCCCAACTCTGTTACCGTCACTTAGATCTTCATAAAACTCTTTGGAAAACAACAAATCTTTTACTTTTACTAACTTGCATGACTTCCCATTGAAATTGACGAGTGCTTGGATATCATCATCATCATCATCATAATCATCATCATTTCATTAAAGTCAGAAGTTTTTCCATTTTTCAAGGGGTTACTGACTGTCGCGTTCCCAGCACAGCTGACACGGGGTGTAGTGTGTTGGAGTTCGGTTCAGCTTAACTCACTGTGATATCAGCAGACGGCAATAATGTCGATTCTCTAATTCCAACTACTTTAACTTGACATCACATGCGGTAAAAACTAGGAAAAAATGTGCGTTTGCTTGTAAAAAAAAAACTACGAAACTATCACAAAATCACGTATAAGAGTAAAAGATAAAATGTAGGCAGGTGTAACTTACATCTGATCTTGTCTCCAGGTCTGAAAAAGTGAAAACTCCTGAACTGCGTCAATAATTCCAAAGGCGGTATAACTCCAGAAAAATACCAAATAACTCTTAATCTCCGATGTATGTTCTCCGAATACTATTTCCAAACTAAGATACACGTGTCCGAAATTACTTCTATGGCGACTATGCTATTACATTCTTAAGCAGTGACGCACGGGAAACTAAAACCGCATTGTCTAATAGAAACCTCGTTAATACAGAATTAGCTGAGTGTCAATTTATATAAACAAAACAGAGTCTTCATGTACTCCGGAATGTACTTAAATTTTCTCTGCATGAATTATGCGTGAATACATAACACCGACCCTTCCACCATGACCTTGCGTAACTTTTCAACATAACTCGGTCACTTGCGTCCTCAAAGCTCAGACCAAACCTGTGACATTCTCTTTCCACCATTCTTCTCCAACTCATCTTTGGTCTTCCTCTTCCTCTTCTACCTTCAATCTTAAAACTTAATGCCTGTTTCACACGCTCGTCATCACCCTTTCTCAATACATGACCCAACCATCTCAAACTTCCTTGTCTAACGGTATAGCAATTTTTTCGCGTCGTCGCATCTTAACTAACTTTAGCTCCCTATTTGCTCTTTACGAGGCCCTGCTTCTTAGTTCGTGTTTTATACAAATAAAACAGCAAAATTGATCTTTTTTGTGGTTCTATCTTCGAAAATGTTGTTTGTAAACATAGCGTTGTTAAATTGTTTTATTTTGCGTTCAAATTTAAAAGTTTTGCTCGGGCTCAATGTTCTTAAACTTTTGGGACATCTCCATCCCCAAATTTTGCTTGTTTTTACTCTTTACTTTTACTCTTATAGGCTTGCTTAAATCACATAAATCATTTTTCTAATGCCGGAATGTTCAAGGCGACCCAAAACGTTGCGCAACAAACCTTTCATTTTTTACAAGCTTGTTTCAACAAAGTTCAGGGTGTAAAACTTGCCAAATTAGAATGTGTTCCCTATATGTTATAATACCACTCACGACGTAGAACTCTAACCAGTACACTGTTTTATTTACTGAGTCAAGATCTCAGGTTATCAAATATGGCAGCGAATTAGACTGATACGACGAATGGATGATTATAACCGCTGCATGATGTTTACTTTTTTAGAAGCACTTTATAAACACATACGTTCGATTTGGAAGAGACCATCAATATTAATAGACAGTTTTTCTCCTCAAAATATCTTTGTTTAAACATTATTTTTAAAAAGCGTAACTTGCTTTTTCAGGTTGAACGCTAAACTAGTTTTTAGAAAGTATGTTCAGTGCGACCGCGAGTTAGTATAACAGCTAATTTTTGACCAATTGCAAGTTAAAAGTTGATAGTTTTGATCTTAACTTCGCCGTAGGAAGTTTTAAAGCTGCTCACGTTTCACTCTTAGCCCTTCGTTGGAGCAAACAGCTAATGATCGAAGCCGTTCAGCTACTCCTTAAAACTTCCCGGCTACTTTTTGTAAATTAGCTATTCTCAAGCTAGCTTTGCGGAATAACTTGTTATCAAAACGTTGGCATGATTAGGTATTTGTGTTGTTGAGAACACTTTGATCCGCTTCAAAATTTCGTTTCTCCTTATGAAAAGTTTTACAAAATTAAAACAACACAGATTTAATTTCTTCCAAACTGGATGAATCTATCCAAGACAGTTAGTTCAAAACGTCGATCATGCAAAACTATTAAGAGAACTTGTTAAATCGGCCAGTTCACCGATACTAAGTAAGATTTCTCCGAAAGCTAAAGAAGAGCCCTCTCAATAGGTGTTTTCAATAGTTGCTAAGCTTACCGTCGGTTGTGCAAAGTGTTACCGACAATGGTGCATGGTGCATGAAAGTTCGCACAATCAGTAACAGTCGCTACCTTGCCCCTGACTCAAAAGCTTTAACAGTAGTTGTAATAAGGGGAGTTCTCTGAGCGGAACTAACAAATTTTGCTAAAACTCATGAAGCTAAAATAACAAAGTATATACAACTATACAACATATAGACAATATATATGTGTATGATTATGTGAAACCTTTTTCAAACATCATTGTCCTATATGACCGCACGATATGTCTCTGTTTTAGCAACAATCGAGCTAATCATCCAATATAGTTAATATAGTTAGTCGGGGGCCAAGTACGTAACGAACAAAGCAAAACAGTACGCCATCTGTCAGGTTTTGTCAAGGCAACACTATGGGGTTCGCCAGCGACATTGTCTCTAGTTTACGAAGCGTATAGAAGAAAAATGTGCGAGTTCTAATTTTACCAACTACTATCCGCGGCTGCAGGAAAATGTTGTTTGTACTTTCTGTTCTGGTAGGTTTAAATTTTCAATTGTTTTGCTAACATATATGTTTTTGTGTTACTCAGTTTACAACACCTAAGTTAACTGGCGGCGCTCTTTGTAAAGTCATGAGCCCTGGTTTTGTTTAGTTGGTTAGGGATGCGTTCAATTGTTACCTTGTTTCGGTTATATAGACTTCTCTATGCGGAACTAAGCTTTGAATTTGATAGCTTCACTCTATCAAACTCGTTTTTGGTCGTTTTTTTTGTTTTGTACATTTTCAGTAACACAATATTTATTTTACCAAAAGTGATTGCCTTGTCATTAAAATCGTCACATAGTTTTCCTTTGTCAAAATTTTCCGATAAAAGACTACGAAAATTGGAAACTCTTAATGAGGCACTTGTTCGTGAGGGAGGGAAGTAATGATAACGCTGATTCACTAAAGAAAATCAGCAGTAAAATTGTTTGTTTAAATATAATTTGTGAATTTTAGATACAAAAAAACAGCTGTTGATTCTTTATTTAATGACGTAAAGGTGAAAACTACTGTGAGACTGAAATGACAACACTTTAAACTCTATACTGATATGGCAAACGGGAAACATCGTTTGTGATCTATAATACCTTCTTCCTAATTTCCGTATCATTAACAAAATTTAACTCCATCAGTAATAAACAAATTTCCCGTTGAAAAAAATTAGACTAAGAGATATCAAGTTGAAGCCAATAGCCCTGAAATTCATTAGGAAAATACAGGAACACAAAACCATCTATTGAAAGTCAATAATACGGATTGTTGTTTGCTTCCACCCAAGGAAAAATAAATTTTGGAAAAGGTACCCATCAATCTGCTTTATCATCTATACCTTGCTTCCTAACATCATCTGCACTTCGATTGATAAAAAGTTAAACATAATCAAAACAAAAAGAATCACTTCATAAAAACATTACTATAAGGATTGTTTTCCTAATAAAGGTAGCTGGAATGTTATAAAATATAAATTCGCTTCAACCTTTAGAGTCAAAGAGTCTAAAATTGTTTGACCCAGTAGTAATGTTTCTGATGTTCTTTCTAATTTCTTAGCCTATAAAGAAACTAACTTATAGCTAAAAAATACCGAAAGAACAGAGTCACTAAAGTTTTGCCGTTTTCTGCTACTGCTTGTGAGTTTGAATCAGAATTCTTTATTATTTTGCAGTAATAAAAAGATATAAAATCATAGATATAATGAAAAACAATATTATGTATATTTTAACCAATACTGAACTAGGTGTTATGCTTCAAGAAACGTTACATGCAAACAATAAAGTGAAGGAAAAATGGAAAAGAACGGAACATCAAATGAACTACTCCGCAAATATTGCAGTTTTACAGCTTTTGTTAACTTAACATTGTTTTGCTGATCAATTGCACACAAACAAAATTCAACCTTCTCTCGACAGTCTTGTTCCCGAAATTCGGAGACAAGTGTTGAACTCTGAATATAAAAATAACCAAATCATTGCCAATCGAACAATGTTACCTCTTGTACCCGAAAGTTGGACTATGAATGTGAAAGTTAACTAAATTTTGCGTATTAACTTTATCTTTTGTGCCCGAAATTCAGAGACAAGAGTTGAACCAGATTTAGGTAACAACTTCATCTCTTGTTTTGTGAAAATCAATCAAATTTTGAAGATCGATTCCCTAGCTAATTCGAAAAAAAAAGTCTTATGTAGAAATGGAGCAATTTCCTCTAGCTGCACGTACTCGATTTTCGGAGACAAAAGTCGAACTCCTATGTAAAACCAACCAAGAATTGCAGACAAACTTCATAGATTCAAGCATTACAGATCAACTTCGACTCATTTTTTAGGATTGAAGGTCGTCCAAATACTGCAGTATCTGGTTCGATATAGTTTAAAATTTTAACTAATTTCAACACTTGCACAAAGAGGCTCATCGGCGCAAAAATGATATAAACGGATAACTTTCAGAAAACAAAAAAATATATATAAAAAGAAATGACGATAAAGTTGAAATTCTGGTGTCTTTTAACACAATTATCGACAATGCGGTAGTTTCCCCCTTTAGTCCAATTTGACTCAGCCTTTTCCAACAGATTGACAGTTTAAGCTGCAGATGTAACAACCTTTTTGTTTTTAACCATTTCATTGGCTTTTCCTCTTGTCTGATAGCAAAAATGTACGCGAAAAAGTATATATAGAAATTATCTTCGCTTTCATGTATAATACATAATAAAACTTTGCTCTTGATGATCCTTATGGTAGTTGTTGTAAACGTTGTTTCAGTAACAACTTTTTTGCAGATCTTATTTTTCTTTTTTCCTTCCTTTTCATTGTTTTTTACACGAGCTGCTTTTAGTCCATAGTTAAATATGGACATATTAGGAGGAGGAAAAAAATGTCCAAAGATTTTAATCGTCCGAATAAACTAATTTCCGCAAGTATTAAGGTTTGCTTAGTTTTAATTATATACTACCTATTATTACAAGAAGTAAAAGCCTAGTATGGCGAGGAACCCGTTTCGTAGACTGTTTAGCAGTTTTACAACTCTGGTTTAACCACTTCCAACACATGCAATAACAGATTCCTGGAAGCCGACTAGTTTCTCCTTTGTGTTTGTCTCAGTAACTTTTCAACCAAACTGTCTCACTAATCTTAGTAAGTTTAAATAAATTTTCAAAGTATATCTAGTGTCGTCGTTTCTCCAAAATTTACGGGTAAAAATTTGTCCGAAAGTTTAAGGTCCAAACATTTTTGTTGTTATATCGTTGCAACTAGCTTGTAGTTTTTTAGTATCTATTTTTAATATTATTTGTTATACTCAAGACGCTAGATAAAATGTTTCAGCTGTTTTTGAACTAAGTAATGGTCAAATATGATATGTTACAACTTGACTTTGATCAGTGAAAATGAAAAAGCAACTTATAGAGCGTTAAAGCAAATCTTCTTTAATTAAGGATAGAGAAGAAAAGATCGTTTAAGTTTGTAATTTTTTCTGAAAAGATTTTTTTTTTCCAAATTCATAGACAGCCTCATTCACTTTATTTAGTTTACTTGCATAACAAGAGGTTTCCTTAGTAAACCAGAGTGAGTTTGACTCAAGAAACTAAATGGTACCTCAAAAGTTTTAGAAATTGAGCCATACAGCGGTATCAGTCAACACACAATATAGAATGCTATAATGGGGGGACAGCTCCAAAACAAGCTACTTTTCAAATAGAACAAGCGCTACAAATTTCTAAGAAATACTATGGCCAAAGCTAGTTTAAATCAAGAGCGAAAACCGTGTATGTGGTTGTCAGTTGCTGTATCACCGCTAAATGAAATACTAACAACCCTCAATAATATAAAAATCTAGCTAGAAATATAGCTAAAAAGCTAGATGACATAGATGACTCACCCTAAACGAAATAATATTTTTGACCTAGAATGAAATTACATGACTCACCCTGAAATGAAATAACTCATCAACTCTAAATGAAATAAACTTGGTTAATTATTTTCTACAATCTCGACACTGTTACGTTAACTTAATGCTCAGTTGGTACAGTAATGGTGTCTCAAGTAATGACGTGGTCCTAGCTGCCCATGCACCAGTAGCTTTTCTCAAAACGAGCTACCAGTATTCGCGTCAGTTTGACACCACGTTGAATTAAATGCAATGACATCATAAATCATGCGGTCCAGAAGCATGGGAACTTTAAGAGATTAAGTTATCCATCCGGAAATGTGAGGTTGATAGACTAGAAAGGGAAAATTCTTTTGGAAAAAAAAAACAGTTGGCGAGATTGTGGATAGTCACCAGGTTTCATTGTTGTGTGAACTAAATATTGAACAGTTATTTCATTTAAGGTGAATCATTTTAATTCATTTAAGTTGAGTTATTTGTTTCATTCAGCATTAATTTTCTTTAAAGGTTGTTACTTCGTTTTGCGATGTTAGTTCATTAAGCTGTGATACAGATACAGTTGTGTGTGGTATGTAGAGGCCCCATGCCTAACAACTGGCTCGAAGCGTAATAAAGGTGGCTCCAAGCGTAATAAGGGTGGCTCCAAGCGTAATAAGGGTGGTTCCAAGTGTAATAAGGGTGGCTCCAAGCGTAATAAAGGTGGCTCCAAGCGTAATACTAATAAGGAAGGTTCCAAGCGTAACAAGGGTGGCTCCAAACGTAATAAAGGTGGCTCCAAGCGTAATACTAATAAGGCTGGCTCCAAGCGTAATAAGGCTGGCTCCAAGCGTAATAAAGGTGGCTCCAAACGTAATAAAGGTGGCTGCAAGCGTAATAAAGGTGGCTCCAAGCGTAATACTAATAAGGCTGGCTCCAAGCGTAATAAGGCTGGCTCCAAGCGTAATAAAGGTGGCTCCAAACGTAATAAAGGTGGCTCCAAGCGTAGTACTAATAAGGCTGGCTCCAAGCGTAATAAGGCTGGTTCCAAGCGTAATAAGGCTGGCTCCAAGCGTAATAAGGCTGGCTCCAAGCGTAATAAAGGTGGCTCCAAGCGTAATAAGGGTGGCT